>JAQGAH010001456.1:0-14197 GCA_034696885.1 Lepidocyrtus paradoxus
TCGATTGTTGTCTTAATTTTCGATCTCGAATGAATCTTATAAGAATCGCGCATCTCAGACATGGATCGAGTGAATTTGGAGAAATAATGTCTTCCGGGAATAATGACATGATTAATGATTTTGCGTTGATTTTGACAATTGGTACATTCATGGCAATTCTGGAGAAATCATGGATCATAAGTACTCCATGCAGACATCTACCAAAATATATGAAAAATGTTTTTTTTTGTAAATCGCCCCGTGCCGTGCTGTATTTTTATCATTGTCAAAAATGTGTATGTAAACTATGATTTAACCTGAATTTGCATTTGTGTTGTGCATTATTGTCCACATGTGTTAAATATCAGGGTACAAGGTCGATGCATCGCGTCCACCAGTAGTTCATGAGTTCCTAATCTGTGGCAGGGTGACCTAGTTTTGTCTTCAGAGCAAAGGAGCAGGTACCTTCTCGTACTTCTGCAGTTTTTGTAGCCTGCTCATAACAAGAAGCTTAAAATTTGGTTCCGAATGCAAAGGCGATAATATCCCAACATTGAAGGTGTGTTCAAATTTTGCTAGAAATGAAAGAAATAGAAGCAGAATGTAATTATTTAGAACGTTGGTAGAAAACGGAGATGAATTGGAAATGAACTAGACTGAGATTCACAATGGCTTACTCCTAAGAACATTGAATCGGACTGTCTTCCTTCGCTACAACAAGTGGATATGTAAGTATGCTTACAACTTAAGTAGAAAACTATATTTTTAGTGCACTTTGCGCTACATATGAGTAGTTTTCTTCTATTCTATTACTATTAGTTATACAAGCTCTGCATTCTCTATTCAGTTGGATAAGTCTACATTAATTAGACAAGACAAAACTAAAGTAATTTCCAGTATTATACGATGACATGTATAGACGTATATGAAAAGTGTACTGCTTTGCGCCTGCAAATAGAATCAAAACTAGTCAAACTTATCTGGAAAGTTCCAAAACGGTCACCGGTTTCTCCCCTTGTTTTGGATGCAGCATGTATTGTAATCATTTCATTGCAACGTACTTTTTGGCAGTCTAGATTTTTGAGTTTTTAATTTCTTTTGAAAACAATTCCAGTTGTTTAAGATAAAATGGACATGTCATATGAGAATGAACCCATAACTGCTAGCGACTTAGATGAGTTTTTTGAAAGTCTGGAGGAAATAACTGCTCCGACAACTCAACTAATTCCCATCGAGATAACTCCCGACCCTCTTCCTCATACTAATAAGATTTTGCAACTTGAAATGGACTTGAAAGTATCTTACTTTGAGAATTCCTATTTAGCTGCCGAAAATGAGAAGTTGAAAACAGAACTGGAGGAGACTCGAAGGAGACTTGACTCGAGAGAGGCAGAGTTGAAGAATGACGCCCATACACGCGGCTTATTTAGCAGTGCTATTGTGGATTTGCAAGGCATGGTGGAAGAAGATCAAACTGAAATACGGAGACTGAGGAATCAATTAGAAGTATTGGAATTGGAGAAATGGATAAAATTGGAAAATGAGTGGAAGCTCAACCGACTAACTCAATTCTTACAACCGACAAGCTCCTTTGTCGAGGATACGTTGGGCAGGCCCCTATCTTCTTCATCTCCAGATGCATATGAAGGAGAAATCCAGTCAGTGGATGTAGTTCCGAGTAGAACTCTGGAAAATTTTAGCGAACGAAAACATGACCAACAACAACAAGTGATGAACGAGATGATCCCATTTTCAACTGAGATGATGAACAAAGCCTTTCCTACTTTGCAAGATCAAAATAGGGGAAACAGCAGATTCTCAGTTCCTGATCCTAAACCCGTTAATGACCTTGCAATTATACCGGTTACCTATGCAGCTGCTACAGCATTATATTTGCCAATGGGTGCTAGTGAGGACTCTCAGGGTGCAGATAGCCAAGTTTGTCCTCACCGGCAATCCCAACCAAGCAATCCTTCAGTTCGAGCGTCAGGCACCGTAAGTGGAAATTTCAAGACCAAAGCTTGTGGATGGCTCAAACCCCTTGCAAAAATGAAAACCGGATGCAAGAACTGTCGCAAGACGGGTTGTTTACGATATAATCTTTGATCTCCTTATTCGGAATACGATCAAATTCGGGTAAGCTTACTTTAAAAACTAAATGTAATTCATACATGTACCCTTGATGAAAACTAGATGAAATTTATAAACTGTAAAATTTAATATTGCAGTTTTACCTACCCCGTGACGGTGTAGTTTGGATGGATTCATAGACTGCACATTTCATACTACTGTATAGGCTATATGTACTTTAAAGACTTTAAGGTACTATTCTTAGTTAATTGCTAGTTGATTTATTTCCTAATTTGAAGTGGTATATTTGAGTCATTTTATTTACTTTGAATAATATTTACGTTTTGTAAAACGTACTTTTAGTTTTTTATAATACTTCACTTTTGCTCTCGTTTTATAAGTTTTCATTCAACTTAAAGCAGTAGACTAAAATTTTGAAACGTGACGAAGCTTTAATTCCAATATTTACTTTTATGTTAAATATGAGTGTAAATATTATTGACAAACGACTTCATTCCGATGAAAACATTTGTTAGAAACTATAGTAAAAAAAATTGGTAAATTAAATAAATGTGTACGCATATACTTAAAGACAATTTACTTCCGATTTGGCTCTTCCTTCCCTTCATATACAATAATTGTAATAATTTATCGAATATGCCATGGTTAGCAAATGATCTGATTTGGTGTGAAATGAAAGATCAACAAGTCTGTAGGGTTTATCATTGAAAATATACGGATGTTTTATTCTTTTGAAAATAAACAACATCATCTTCAATTTAGACGTATGAATGAGAAAGCATGCAATGACAATTTAAACGATTTTCCGAAAAAATAAGCAATTTCACAAAAAAGGGGGCGTATTATTATAATAACTGCAAGTTTTATAAGTTTCTACTTCTCCCGAACCTGTTTGTCCGCAGCCTTGATTTTCAAATAATTGTTCAAGGCTCGGACCCGAAGGCGAGACCAAATAAGGTGATCAGTAAGCCCCAGCATTGTTGCGGCGTTTAAAGCGGCAGCCTCAGGATAGAGGACAGTAGAGCAGCCAAGACCAGATGGGCAGTCAAGGGATGACCAAATAGTGTTATCTTTTCCTGCAGGTGGGCAGTTGATCACCGGGAAAGCTGTGTTTCCTGATGTTACCGGGCCCAAACCGTTTGATCGACCTGCGACGGCAATGAAAATGGTGGGGACACCAGATCCTTCGTATTGAGCTATAATGTTGAGTGTCTCAGAGGGGCCTTTGTGGGCTGAAGTGACACGCATTTGACAGGGCACACCCAATTCCCGGCATGTTTTGGAAATTTTTGCGCAGTGCTCTTGATCAGATGGTGATCCCATCAGGATGACAACCTAGAATAATTTTTTCAAATGCAAATTAGCATAAAATGAGCTGACTTTTTACATTGTTCATGCATTTGAGAATTGTTGTCCTTTCATGGCTTAGCCTACCAAAGCTTTAGGTGGCGGGGTAAGAAGGTCAAGTCGCTCAGCAATCCATTTGAAGTTAGTCTTAATTTGCTCCAAAGCCTCCTGAGTGACAGATTGCAAGTCTCTGTAAACTTGCTTATCCTTCATGAGCCTCTTGTCTCCAGATGGCCACAGTCTCCAGGAGTCAGAGTCGATAACATCTGCAACCATTAGTTCCCCATCGGCATCCACACCGAACTCGATTTTCATATCAATTAGAGCGCAATCAATAGATGCCCATGCCTTCTCCAAAACTTCAAACACAACCAGAGTGGTCCGGCTCATGAAGTCAACCTCATCCTTCCCGATGGTAATGTCACCAACCTTCAACTCGTTCGAGATAAGCTGCTCCTCTGACCATTGAGGATCGTGATTTGCATCATCCTAAAAGTAAACCAGAAAATGGTTTAATGCTTAAAAATATTTTATCATTGCTTTATAACCGGGCGATGATTATAATAATGATACTTATAATCACTTGACTTACCTTAAAGAATGTTTCTTGCTTGGGTGGATTAAAGCGGTAGCCTTCCTTGACCCCAACATGCCTCCTGAGGAAAGAGCCTGTAGCCACCCTTCGAGTAACCCACTCAATTGGGACCATATCACACTTCTTGGCAACAAACGCCGTTTCCGAAGCCCTCTTGATGAAGTGAGTCCTCACACCGACGCTATTAAGCAGCTCAAAGACCTTGCAGGTAGTTGCAGTTGACACGGCAGCCTTTCCTGCCAAGTCATGAGCTCGTGCCCCATCTCCAGCAGTGATTCGATCCCTGGACTGGACAAGAACTGAGCCGGGCAACTTGGGAAGCTCGTATATCCCTTTGGTCTTGCCCTCAATGACCAACTTTCCTGTGGTTAAATCTAGTGGAATGGAAAAAAAAACGTGAAATAAATTTATATGATATTCATTATTCCTATTTTCGTTGCCACCTAAAAGCCCAGTCACATTTGCTATCATTTAATGTGATCGATCCGTTATATTTCTGATGAAAATTTACAAAACTACTGTATATAGCTCATGCACTTACCTGCCATTTTACAGCAATCCGCTAAGAAATAGCAACTAAAATTTGGAGAACTCAACCTCTGACAGCGACAGACGCAAGTAAGTGGAAACGGCCAGTTGGCTAGGCTGTATATGTACTCCTAGATGTTAAGTAAGTGGTGGTGGTGGTGATGGCTGGCGTGAGTAAGGATAAGGATGGGATGGGGCCCGTGGAAGCTAAACTGTAGAAGAAAATGCCGACTTATCTCTATCTGAATTTTAGTCTGATTTTTCTCTTCTTCACACGTCTCAAGATATATAGCAATAGCTTATGCATGATGTAGCTCCAGTCCCCTCCCTAAACCATATCACTTCGCAGAAATGCTAAGCCGCCGGTTCCTATTGGAGGGAGTGCGGGAATTAGGATAAGAGCTATACACAGTGGAAAGTGAGTTACAAAAGAAGATGGGTCTTGGATGTCCTTGGAAAGAAGTTATCGTGCTGGAACCTTGACCTCATATATAAGCATGAATTCAAGCCATAATTTATTCACGCATATTTAACCCTCGTTCGACTTACATGTCGTGGCGATGATCCTAAAACCACTGATGAACAACAGTTGTCCGTCAGCCAAAACTACGTATTATTATATTCTACTCAATCAAATATTCAATATTGGGATTGGAAAATTATTCTATGCATCATATCTTCTGAACAAATTGACTGCAGGTTGATAATGATTGATCACTGATAGTGAATCAAGTTACCCTCAAATATATAGATTTTTTTAAAGTAAGTTGGCTCCTGATGAGGTGATTCGTCATGTGCATAGTCTTATCTGTCTCGTTTGCTAGCTTAAATATTAGCTTACAAGATACTGATATGTACTTATTGGGAGGAAATTATCATCAGCTATTTTCAGATTAAATGAATGAATTGGAATGGATACCAAAAAAATACCTTAGCTTACTAAAAACTTCGGATAAATCGCTAATGATTATTTTTTTAAGAACAAGGAACGCTGGAGGCGCCTGCCCATACAATGTTCAAATATTTAACATGAATTAGCATTTAGCATATTTCTAGGTGTCTAAAAGTAGCACAATGTCATTGTTTAAGACATGTGACATGTTTTTGGGCAGACATTTTTTGTCGGTGGTTTATCAAATAAGAGATTAGTCTAGCCCAAGCCATGGAAGAGCAGTATGTTAGATTACCCTCATTCCACAACTGTCATAATCCGGCAGCCCATTCCAGTAAGTTTCCATTTCCAATGCATGTCTGCAAACATCCAGATGAATGCTTATGCCGAATGCCGATGCAACAGAGCCATAAATTCATATCTGTATTCAAAGTTACTTATTGGAAAATAGTAAAAGCCGTCTGAAGGTACTGTTGCGTTTAGGATGGAATAACGAAACCATTTTCCTGGCATTTTTAATAAAAAATCAAAAAATCTTTTATTTACTGTTTTAAATATTATGTAAATGATGACATAAGTCTTTTTACTGCTGGTTTAGAAAATCATAAAAAGCAACAACTAAAAAGTTGAATCACCGCTGCATTCAATGCTCCAGTAATCACTAGCATGGGCTGGTACTAATTGGAAATAACTTGATGTAGTAAACAACAAACAACTTAAAAAAACCTCCTTTCTTGTGAATAATCTCTTTCTCCCTCTTGTATTAGCTGGATTTAATCACCTAAACTTTGACATCAGCCTTTTATATCATCTTTGTAGAATGATCCTTTCTGACGTTTGCTAAGCAATCTGTACTATCCCCTGCATTACCAAGAATAGCGTGAGCATTTCATGTGGAAAAATTGTTTGGGAGAAATAAATAGCCGGACAAATATAAAACTGGATTTGTTCCGTTTCATTTGGAACATTTTAGCATTTTTTTTACATGAGGCAGCTCCAGAAACATGTTCGCAAAGAAAAGCTAATGAGAAAGGAATTTTTTTATGCAGATGTGAGCTAACCAAGCCTGCAATCAGTGCAATCTATTTTGCAGAGTTTGATAAAAAGTGTTGCCTTGATTTACCTACACGCATCACAGGCACATATTATTGATGCATCCTGACGTCAAAGGATAATGAAACTTGACACCATTCCCCATTTTCACTGGTGCAGAAACTTCAGCGTTGGATTTCACGGGTTGGGTTGGTGGCGCGTCATTTTCATTACAAGAAATATTCCAAGACATTTTGACCTTTTGTGGAAGATTTTGAAGAAAATTAATTAAGCCAGTCTTGTTGTTTTATTCCCTCTTGTCTTTTTAAGCCTTATATGTCATATTTAGCCAGCTAGAGTTCAACTGGAGTTGATTCACGTTATCTAACAGTAATAAAAATGCGCACGCCTAAACTTTTACATTCCTTGCAGCTGCAATGCAATAATGTCTCATGAATCATGAATCCTTCTCTGATATTCTATCTGTTGTTAAAGCCGAAAGGGAACCTACTCGCATAGTAAGTTTCTTTGTCTCTTTGCCATTGCTTATATGATCTGTCTGCCAATGAAGACTGCAAATCTCAGTTACAATTTAGACTAATACTGAATTAGAGAGTGCAGCTGGAGCTGGGATCCACAAAACAACATGTCATGGCCCTAAGCTCAACTTCAAATACTTGCTGGTATGGTAGCATGTAATTCATGTTACATAATGATGGGCATAATGGACTGTTACATTATTGTGATTTGGGCCTTACGATTTTTAAGTTTACTTCAAAAACTTTCTTTTATTTCCTTGTTAGCTTAGAAATGTAAATAGAAAGTGCAAAAATTTAAAATACTTGAATGAATCAAGTGATTTGGAATTGGAAATTATGTTAGGAATTGTAGACTAAGTGCAAAAACTTCTGGAAGAATTTTCGACCGAGTAAATAAATGTATTTTGGGCTAAATGAGAAAAAGTTTTTTTCAAGAACAAGGCATGTATTTAAATGTGTTGATGTAGTAAACGTTATTCAAGTTTATATATCCCTTCTCATATCTATGAATATTTACCTGCAATTAGTGCAATTAATGTGCATCATTGCAAAAAGACTTCATCTTGTTTCACAAATTAATTGAGGATAACAATTAAATATTGTAAGTATATGACATCCGGAAATTCCTTGTTTATCATTAATACAAACTCAACATTTCCCAAGTAGTCCTTGTTGCAACTGTTACAATGGCATCGGCCTGTATTGCGTGCCTGCAAGTATTTCAAGTTGAACTTAAGATAGCGATGTTCTAAGGTTTCGTCATTGGCTATCAAGGTACTATTTAACGTGAAATGTTTGCATATATTCAGTTTCCTGAAAAGAAATGATACAGACTGGACGAATGAATTCAGTAAAGCCATCTGCCCTTCTATGAAAACAAATCAGGAACCACTGCAATTAGCCATGGCTAGCCTAACATAAAAATTTCTATCACTGCTGCTATGATTTTCTCTTTATGATAATTTGTTCATTAATAATCAATATTTTTTTAGCAATTAATTATTTTCGAAAGTGCTTAATGAAAATACGCTACTACTTAACCACCCCATATTCGTAAATATCTTTCATATTTTGGGGTAATGCAATATAGACTGATACGCTATTAGATTTACATAATACTTAATGATCCATATAGCGTGTCGTCAGCATCACACTTCGACTTGAATGTGAGAGAAATATGAAAACTGAAAATCCTAAACAACAAAGGTCGAAGTGAAGAAACCCGTCCTGTTTTTTTTTTGTCTCATATGACTCATCTTGACTCTCGCCAAGCACTTATTTTTTTTCACCAATTTGGCTCCTTCAGCTTATTAGGTACATATCAAGCTGAATTTCACCACGTGCTTGTCTGTAAAAGGCCATGGATTTTTACCATGTCAGCAAACAACTTGCTCGAGGAAGCAACTTATTCTCCAAAAAGTTGAATAACAGGCATGGACAGTGTCTCACGCACAGAAATGCATGCAATACTAATCTCGCCAATCTTTGAGGAAGAAAGGACAGCGACCAATGAAATATTAAATTCCTTCTTGCAAACTTAACGAAAATGCTTGAATAAATTATATTTAAATGTCAAAAACGATTAGTCTCTTGGTGGTCACTGTGATCTCGTTATATTAGCGATCCACATGAGCATCAACTTCTCAGAAACCTTCACTCTATCATAGTCTTCATAATCATCCACCCTAAATTGTCTAGTCAGGATTGAGAATCAAAAAAAAGTAGTTAAAGTGCGTAGGTAAATTATAAGTATAATTATGTTTGACGTATACACCCAAACTCAGGTAAACGATTGTCATGGGTTGATAATATGATATTAGAAATCAATATGAAACTCACGTCGTAGAAAAAAGTTGAGATGATGAGCATTCATTTTTTATATTAAAAAGTCGAAAGGTGTCTGATCAAGAATATGAATATGATTATATCATTATATATGAGTCTAGCTGATGAAGCCCGTAACCTATAGCTTGTCTACAACTTTCCAGTTTCTACCTTATATTGAGTTAATTTCACGTGTCTGACTGTCACAAAAAAAACGCAAGGTTGTATTGTAGAAATTACAAGAAAATAGAAGGATCGGTATGCAAAGTTCAGTACTTGATATTTTATCGCTTTTTGGTGTTGCTGCAGCAATTTAATATGCAAAAGAGAGGAATATGAAGAGGAGTCCGGACCTGATGGAGGGTTTTTGACTTCTTTTTTTTTTCACGAGACACCAATAGCATGTCTACCCACTTTTGCATGCAACTGTCTAGGAGGAACCAGTGTAGAAATTTGGCTTCTTTAGTTTCACCATCATCATCACCATCTTCGAAGATAATTTCATTAGGCAGCTTAGTCATCCTTGTCGTTGCCAGTCGCAGTGGGATGCATCAGTATGAGGAAAGGGCCAGGCATGACTACTCAAACTATTAGGATTGAGTCCTTTCCTGTTTTATTTACCTGAACAGAGTGTCTCATTTTTTTAGCAGCCAGATCCATAGCAATATTTTCCGCCAATCCAATTTACATCCTCTTTTGCGTTGAATGGGGATAGCTTAAAACATACATTTATGCTTCCTCGACTATCTGTTTTTTAATGCATAGCGTAAAAGTTTGATATGAAAGTTTGAAAAGACACAAAAGTGACAGTAGAACGCTGTAAATTGGCGGAAAGTTAAAGTGAAATTAAGTGATTTGCGGACGTCCCACGAGTTGAGTAAGTCCGTCCATATTGAAATTTTTGCAGAGTAAAATGAATGGATCCACTAACATGGAGGGGTCGGGGGGATGCTCACCACCAAAATTGGAGGATTGGAGACCCTCTCTGACGGTATGATTTTAGAGTAGATTCTAGTCCAGCGATAAATTAATTCTGGCATGTTATCTTGAATCTAGTTTGTTATGGAGATGGGATGAGTTAATTATTTTTGAGGAAGTAACTCGTTTACATAAGAGTTCATGAGAGATTACAAAAAGCTCTCTATAATTTAGCCAATAAAGAGGCGTTTCTTGATAGCTGGATGGCGATCGTACCATATAATGACAGTTGGAAACAGACTGACATAATATAGTTCACCTCCACCCCATATCTCAAAATTGTGAAGTGTGTTTTTTTCTCGCTCTGGAGAATCTGAGTTGGAACGTGCACACCTCTCTACTAATCTTACTTCATTGGAGAGTTTCTGAGGCGGATCTCTGTAAATATGTCTTAATCAATAACATGATTGATAAATATGAATGCTGGCGGTGGTGAACTCTGGACAGAGATTATTTTGCGACTTTTTCTTGTTATCTAGGATAATATATGTCGTAAGTAATTATCTGAATCCTTTTTAATCTGCTGTATACTTGTTTTTCTCAGATATGAAAGGATTTCATAACACATTTTTTTTCCATTTGCCCTTCCATGGACATCTATGGTGTGAGTTAAATGCTGATTTTAACAGCGATTGGATTTAGGATGGCTTTGACTTGGGGTTTGGCTCTAACTGTTTGTCGCCAGCTCAAGGGGAGTGTTAACAGGATAAATGTTGGTGGGGGTGGTGGCGTGCCATCCAGTTATTTATATTTTTTTATGAAAACAACAAGCATTAAAAACATCAGGCAATGGCACCATTTTCTCTCAGTTGATGAGAAAATGGATAGCATTTTTTTTAAAAAACATCTGAAGAATCTGGTCTGATGTCCTCCAACTGGATGTACCTTAGACTCATTATCATGCAAAAAGCCTTTGAGCTCCTTTTAAGAAGGAGAAAGCTCATGTGCACTACATAGTACAAAAATTCGTGCAAACTTTTTTGTTTACGATGAATCGGGTCAGGACGTGATTATTATTTTTTTTTAAGAAAAAGATGCTCAGCTCATCACGAGAAACAAACAACGCATTAAGTTTCTCCAGCAGAGTCGCTTCGTGGTTGGTGAAATATGTGGGTGAAGAGGGGGCAGGAAAAGCTGATGAGGGTGAGATGATGCTTTGTTGTTGCCAACTTGAAGGAATTAAGGAACAACTATGCAAAATGAAAACAGTTCGGAATGTTCACTAAAGTCTTGTATGATTGGGGATAAAATACGTCGCATGTAGTTTGCTACGAAAAAGTCCACCCTTTTCCAGTTCTCCTTGCTGGAAGCATGATAATTATAGCTTGGACTTAATAATTATGGTGGACATTGGATTGGAAAGGATCAATGGGCAAAAGAGGATTATATTATTTTATTATGTAATCTTGAATAAAATTTACACATCTGAACCGATGTTATGGAATATCTATCATAAAAAAATGGATAGGAATATAGACGATTCTGTGTCAATTTAATAAAAAAAGCGGTATAAACATGAAGTAATAAGTCTAGGGAGCTGGTTCTGGTCAGAAAGACGTAATGCATACTTGACTTACGTGTTAGAGAAGTGTAATCTTCTTTGGATAGGTAGATAAGTCATATTTGTAGGAAAGATAACGTATAATCCTCCGTCAAAATCCCAACCCATCATCTTATCCAGTCGTGGATGGTGTGTGTGGTCTTCGTGATCGTCATAATTGCCAAAGACGCTGCTTCATGATTTCTCTTTATATTTATTTCCACATGGCTGTTGTAGGGCATAGTGGGTGACCCCAGCTTTATCATAAAGGGCTGCGGGGAATTAGTGGGACTGAAATAGTAAGCTTCTAGTTTACACGTGGATGCAAATATATGACCGAGTTAGATATGTCATTCGAAAACATTTAGTGTAAACCCCGGTAGTATCAAGTGGATACCCCTTGATGTCTTTTAACAATATGAAATACATATGATATGATATAGGATTTTTGATTTGACGTAGTTTTAGTGAACTGAGAGCAGTCAAAATTTTCTCTGTTAATTTGCACTAAAATTTACTTTGTACGATACATGCTGTTCTGTACACATTTAACTTGTGGGTAAAAATTTCTGTGCATTTTAGATAATGGAGTGAACTAATATAAGTTTTTGACACTTGACGTTCTTCCTTTGATTTCCAAATCAACTGCTTTGGTTTCTTTTTTTAGCGACATTTATTTAAATGGTACAGTCCCTTTCAATAGTGTGTAGCGTTTGATGGCACAACTTTTGTGTCACCGATTCGGCTAAAACTGGTACCAGAATGACTGTAACAACGTCCTAAATACGAATCTGAAATAAAAATAGTTAATTGCACTCTCTTTAAGTTATCGCGCGAAAACAGATTTTTTCAAAAAAAAATTGTAAAGAGGTAATTCAAAGAGGGTGCAATTAACTTAATTTTTCTTTCAGATTCGTATTGAGGACGTTGTTACGGTCATTTTGGTACCACTTTTAGCCAAATCGGTGATAAAAATGTCGTGTCACCAAATGCTACACACTATTGAAAGGGGACTTGTACATCATTCGATTTAGCAAAAGCATGAACTTGTAAACTTGCTATTCCAGTCTACTTAATTCAAAGCACCCCTTTATTTGGAATTAAAAAGTCATATATTATCTTTCACAAATATATTTATTTTCTGGTATCAGGGAAGAAGTCAGTTTTTATTGTTGCTGACGTGATCAGATTATATCCTCTTGTAGCTGACAAACTGCAGTAGAAACTTGGTCGGCGTCACAGACTGTTTTTTGTTGATAAGGCGTTGTAAGTATTATGAATTATAAAAAAAAGTGAAGGATTCAATGGGCCAAATGTCCTGCACGATATCCAAATCCATTTGGTTCACTTTTCCGACCCTCGCCCATTCCTCCACATACACAGTTTGTGCTGCCATTCAATTAGCGGCAGATATGCAACGCGCTTGTCTTGATGTAGATATGCTATAGCCGACGCTAATCTTGAAGTGCATGTTAAGAAGGTCTACCAAGATCTAGATTTCTAGCGTCGCGTTACTCCCGATGTAAATCCATCGCCTGGTATGATATGGGAATGATATGATAACAACTGTGTTTTCACGCATCGGTCAACAAAACGCTGGAGTGATGAAGGTGACAATGATCATACATGAATAAACTTACAAGTGGTTCATCTTGAACTGTCACCTTTTAACCAGGTTTAGCGTGCTAGCCAAGCGTAACAACTTATTGGGCGTACTCATCATTAATCGGGTAAACTTTCAGCTAATAGGCTGAGTTAAATTCGGATATCTCTGAACATGTTTTAACACACTGAGCATAAGTTAACCCGTTAGTTAGTTAACCAACGGCTCAACCAATTGAGATGAGTACACCCATTATAACTTTAGTTGGCTGGAGATGATAAGGTACCGTGTATATCATGGAATTTTATGTGCGACACGCCCTATTAGTATCTATGTAATTTATTTTTAGAATTTTCTTTAGCGAGTCTGTTCTCAACCTAATTAATTCTTTAGGAGACTGTTTTCTGAGTTTATTTTTAGTTGTCAGTGCCAATTTTTTTTTGAATGACGCAATAATTTGACATATGTATTTAGACACACTCAGCTTTACTGATGCTGAATCGCCGGATGAAATTTAACGATTCCATTATTTATACAGTACATCCATTTGACACTATATAGCATATAAAAGGCGTACGGATGTGGAATATGGAACTAGAAACTATCAGCACTAAATATCAGGTTTCATTATCACCATCAAATATGGAAATTTTCGTAACAATTTTTATCGCTGGATGAAAACTGGTCTTATCCAGACTGGCTAGCTCTAAGGTCCGTCAACTAGATAGCGGCTGACAGCACACATGAAGTGAAACATTCGTGGAAGCTGAGACTATGAAATTAGAATACTGGTTAATTGTCAATTTCTGTTTGATTGTGTTCTTAATAAGTAAATATAACTGGAAAGTTTACTTTCTTTGTGGACCTTCGTCCACACAATAATAGAGTTGGCTAATCTGTCATGGAATTCCATCTCGCTCTTTGTCCATTGCATACATTGAAAAATGTGGAATGTCGTCGTAAAAAGCTAACGCTTTGGGTAGAATTATATGGGCTACACTCGGGACAGAAAGAATGAATGAGGGAGCAGAACAGAACACGAACTCTAGCACGTACTTAATGACGATATTAAAATGTGTGAGATAACAGATTTAAAGTGAACTCACAAAAAATCATGGACTGGATGGACCAGAAAAGACGACTAGTGAGGAGAACAAATCATATCTTATAAATAGGGAAGCCAAAATGCAACTTCAGCACCAAAACGCTACTCTCGTTTTTAACCCCTGTTTACCACTTTCCTGTATTT
>JAQGAH010001457.1:0-14191 GCA_034696885.1 Lepidocyrtus paradoxus
AAGAGCTCTTATAAAGGGACTTACTGACTATAAAATAAATGTGATGATTATTGAAACTTGAATTTAAACGATGTCATTTTATTTCTTTTCAGGAACGATAAAAACAAGTCTAGTGTCCGGCTCCACCTTCAACGTGACATGGCATTTGTCCTATCCTCATCGGGTAAGTATACAACATACATATTGCTTTCACCATCGTCTCAAGCTCAAAAAAATATACAAAGTTGCAAAAATTTAGATTTTCACAAATTCTCTCTCCCTCTGGTAGTCCTCAATAATAACAGAGCTATTAATGGTAATGCTATATAATCCATCTGATTTAAAATTCAAATGTAAGAAAACTACAGTTAGACGAAGGTGCCTACAATTAAAGGTGTGTGATTGTGTGTTCCAATTACGGACACAGCTCTGAAAACTGGCTCCAATAAATTAGATCAACTTCAACCAATGAATGGGCTGACTGAATAAGAAAAAAAAATGACAAACGGCTCAGGCTTCAGATATGTACTGCAGTGGCAACCATGAATAGACCGACCCCACTGCTTCAACAGCCACTTTGATGCATCGGTTTTCATTCGCCGAGTTCTCACAATCACAATGCAATTCTGTCAGCAAGCAGCAGGCTACCAAAAAATGGCAATCTATCTTTTCAACCTAAAAAATAGCTTAATAGCGTCTGCCCGTAAAAGTTTGTTCCGCTACTCAATAGAATTGTCAGCAAAGTCCTAGAAGAAAAATGTACTATGAATCATGAATGAAATTTATAATCAAGTGTAATTTTTTCGCTGGTGGTGTTACTTTATATTTAAGACCTATGCCAAAAATCACTCATGTATTATGCAAAATAGGGACCCATAAGCAAAAAGACCAACCTGATTCTCTCTGAATGAATTCAATGAGTTGAAGCAAAAATTAGCAAATTATAAATCAGGTTATACATTGAATTTTTTTGAAGCCCTCGTCTCTTATCATTTTATCGACTCACCGTATCATCAGCGAACATCTGAAAGGCTAAATTATTGCGGTATCTTTTTACAAAGCAAGGATCCAAGGTGGCTCTCACTTCGCTACACCGCAGTCATTTGATCTATTTATGGACCGCCCTGTGGACTGAAATCCCAACTGAAAAAAAAAGAATCCACTCATCATCATCAGCTTTTGCTCCTTTTATAAATTAATGTCGAACACATCTCATATCTAAAGTCTGTAAAGGATAAACCTATCATAACGTAACCTCTCGTGAGGTCTGCTCGAGACCCTTAATGGGCTGGGGTTGTTGGGGCTACTCATCATATTACCTTCTGTACAGCAGTTTCACCCGACTTCGGGTGGACCTAACTATTGAACTGGTAGTCATGCCTCGTAAATTCCTGCAGAAAAAAGTACCGTTTCCCATTAAGCTAGTTACACCACAGCAGCAGAGATCGAGCACGTCATTCATAATAATAATCTTCTTCAAAACCTATTGATTTTTTCCCCATACTCATTTATCTCATACAAGATCATCATCAATATCAAACATGTCTTGGACGACTGCCATTTTTATAGGAGAAAAATAATAATATTTTTGCTGTCAGACTTGAATCAAATGAGCAGTATTTGAAGGAACCCTTGCATCTTCCCTGCACGTCTTATCCTATTATGACGAAATTTATTCATCCTTTATGTTCCCCTCTTACTTAACAGAAAAGTGGCCAGGCATTCCCACAGGAGATGAAGGGTTATTATTTAATTAATAAACTGCATTTTATTTTATCTCTGCGCATCCCTCGTTGCATTATTATAGCCTGTTTTGCATACGATATTACAGCCTGTCAAGCAAAATTGGCAATAGATCCTCTCAGCCCCCGACATACCTTAATAATCTGTAATGTATCGGTAATTTTGAGCAGTTTATGAACTACGTGGGTATGCAATATTGTTTTGATAGTTCATAAATAAATAAATCCAAGCCATTTAGAATTAGAATTGACTCTCGCTATTTTTATCAGCTGCATTGCAAAATCTTAAATGACCAAAAAGGTCCAAATTGGCGATAAAAAGTATACTTGAGATTTTTTCTTGTGACGTGACAAGAATGAATTTAAGAACTGGTCAGTATTTTATATTGTCAAGAGGGTTTCTTAATTAGGGAAGATTTTAATCTTTTTTGGGGATGGCATCGCTTTGGCGAGGAGGAAAAAATGTCATTGCAATTATGCGCATAGCTGAATTGACTCATCATCCTTTTATTTGTGTTCAGAGTTATGGCTTTGTTGTGAGCTGGGACCGCTATAATCGATAACTACCTGGTGGAATGGGTTTATTTTTTAACAATGTATTAGCATCTTAATGACAAGGTGGTTAAATTTATGCCGGTGCGTTTGGTAAGACAATAAGCTTAGGCTTTGAATAGGAATCTTCTATAGCTCATTTTAGCTCTGAACAATGGCCTGAATGAATTCAAAGTTAATGAACGAAGTGGAGTCGCCAACTTGGAAAATGAGTGGAGCTTGAATGAGCATCGCACAAGACATGAGACAAGAATAGGTAGCTGATTGGCTATTGCTACATTGATCCCGTTATGATTTAGTCATAAAATTAGTGAAATTTGTAGAATGAACACTGAACAATTCTTTTGCTGAAGGTGTGCTGCCATTTAAAACTGTCGGAATGTCATTGATTTCTTGTGGAAGTCCCAAATATAGTAAAGTTATCCTCGAGGGAGTTTTGTGGTTTCAAAAAGACTTTCTCGTTGGATTTGAAAAGAAAAAAGTTAGTTCGTGAGAAAAGTAGGATTTTTTCAAAATTAACTGTAAAATTACATACGTACTTTTTTTGATTTTCGCAATAGTATCAACTGCTGCTGAAAGATAACATTTTGTATGAGAATCTCCCATCCCATTACATAAGAACATATCATTTTACGTTTAGCTACCTAACTATCATGCATACCCCAAGTGTACTTAAACTTGACCCTCACCTTTAGTGAATCCCAGGCCTAACATCATATTGCAAATTCCAACATTGCACATGCAATGAATACGAAAGCGATATCAACATCGGACTTATAGTCTATCACTTCATTATCATCATCATTCTCATCCAATCTTTCACTTCATATTCGCAGTATTTCGCATTCATAAAACCGAAGTAGCTTAAGATATATGGCTGTGGTAGCATCTTGAGATCGTCTTCGCCATGATTATCATTCATTATCATCAACCCCCATCATCATACATATTTAGAGTGCATTGTATCATTGTTCCCCACAATGAAGACAGTTCTGTTCGCATACAATGGGATGAGAGGAAGGTTCTTGACCGCCGTCACTAAAAAAAGGACGGAGATATGTGAAGTGGTCATCATCTCAATAGCAAAGTATAAGTCTTGCAGTCTCCCCATCTTGAGGTGATGGTGTTGCACTTTTTGTTTTTAAAAGCCCCACTACCGGTACGAACAAGCGTAAAATATGGCTTTAGAATTTGGAGTTGTTAAAGAAGGGAGCCATACCATATTACTATCGTCATCATCAACACCACCACCATATCAATTTTTCAGGTGATTATAATCACCCTCCTTGTGCAAATTTTTTGTATGCAGACTAAAGATTCGCAAAAGACAAAGTATAGCAACTGAATAGACACTTGGTAAGGTAAGAAGCGAAAAGCTTTTATCGCCAGCATAACATCAAAATTGACTTGGACCAGACCGAGCCGGACTTTGGTAGTTTTATAATGTAACAGCCCTAAAATAATAATAGCTGTGGACTGACTCCTCTTCCTGAGTCGTTTTTCTTTCATGAGACTAGAACTGGTTGGCTTTTATCCCCAGCATAATAATAGTCAGTGGTGGACTAGTGGACACTACTTAAAAAATTTACGGTAAACTGTAATCAATGCAGATGGAGATATGCTACCTGAATATTAAATCGGGTGATTCGGAGATGAGTAATAAAATAAAATATGATCGTGCATGGATTATATCTCATGTAAAAAATATGATCAATGTCAGGTTCGGACTTAAATCGGCGAAAAAGAAGATTAGATTAGCGAATTAAAAGATGTAAAAAAGCTCTAGTGGGAAACCTGTACAGGACAGATCAAAAGAATCCTCAGCGAACTTTTCATAATTGATGCTGCTATTACTATAAATGAGTAAATGAGAACAAGTTGAACGCAACTTTGAAGTGGACTGTCTCAACAGGAGTTTAACTACGAGCATAATTATTATTACTACATTTCCACTGACTGACGAGTGAGTGATGAGGGGGTTGACTGGGATTACTATAAATTATGGTTATCGTAACAAAGAGTTGAGTAATTGCAATCATTTCGCATTTCTTAAGGTTATTAAGATGCATTCAAAACTTAAAATGCAGCTCAGCTATGATCGTGCATGTACTTTATGATAGGGTTCGATGATATGGCCAGAGTATTATCAACAATGCGTGAATACCTTCGAGGAAGAGGATTTGAGGCTTGACGAGAGCAAAAACTGTTCAAGTGCAATTCGTTGCGTGTGCTTTCTCTCTCTGCAATTAATCACTGCGTTGGAAATCAGAGAGCTTGAAATGCAAGGCAGAATGGGGGTGATGAATATTATGATGGCGAAGGAGAGAAAACGCCACTTCACATGTTGTAAAATGATACACATTTAAAATTATAAATATCTATTTGCACTCTGCATAACTCGCAAGGTTATTTTTGCAAATAAGAGAAACATGTGATGGGAATGTATTATGCAAATGAAGTATGTTAAGAAATTTTTTTGTTTTTTATTTGCAGGGAGGTTACAGACTGGAGCTGATGGATAGTAAGGAACGACCTTTGTTCGATTTGACACCTAACAATGGAAACGAATCGTTTATTAAAGGGAACCCAACGTAAGTGTCCATTTCTCTACAGAAACGTTTCTCGCTTTTAGCTTTGCTTTCCAAGAAAATGGCTTTCTCGAAGTGAAACTACTTATTCGCAATGTCTTTTGTTCAAACTAGCATGCATAATGAATAAATAATTCGAGAAGTTTGTCTTTTGGTGGTCCACCCCTCAGCGTGTAAATTGTGGATAGTGAGATGGTTGATAAAAGTACCCATTTTTGTACCAATCTCCGATCCTACACAAATCAACACAACACCTGCGCTGTTTACTTTTTGAAATAGTCATGTCATGATCATTGCCTCGAGGAAAAACATTTTTTTCCACAGAGTAAATACGCCAGCTTGTAATGGTTGTCACTTTTGTCACCAATTAACACTTCTCCAGCTTGTTAGCTTACGTGAGATGAATGCATTTAACAGCATCATATCATCGTATCATTAATCATGCAAGGTTAATGTTCGTTCATGCTCGCTGGTTCTGATTTTTACATCCTCCTCCATTACGTAGGTAGCTTATCCACCCTTCAAATGCCAAGATCAACACAATCGGTGAATGATTCGACAGGAATTTAAACTAGACTGAGCGGCTGAACCAATATTTTCATTTCAATAGCTAAGCAAAAGCAAACATTCAACAAGAATTTAAAAAATGATCCATTCATGCAAAACCAATTCGATCCATTTTTTTTACGGAAATTCCCCAGCTAAATAAAGAGGATAATGGATGGGTTGTCTGGAATAGACTTCATCAAACAGATCGATGACCTCATTGTCGAAATGAATCGACTTGATTGACTTTACCTGACTGTAGCTTGTCGGCATCATGTTGCATGCCTCACTCCATCGAAGTATCGTTCTGAAAAAAAATAATGATTGATGGAGTGCCATTTTACTTGTCTTATCAAGTGGCTCCTTACACCGAAAAATAATGATTATTGTTATTGCTCATTGTTGAATATGCTCTTTGTTGCGAAAACTTCATGTCGTGATTGTTGATCACGAGCTTTTCGACAACAAATCAGAGTTGCTGACTTCCCGATCGATTCGAGCGAGTAGGAATGCTCGCTGATTGCTATACATTGTTTTAGGAGTTGTTATAATTAATAATCGAAGTTTGATTGGATTCACTTAAAAAGTTCTGATTTTGCAAATTGTTCATTTTATTTAGCAAATATGATATAAGCATACTATACTCAATCCATTCCCTTCTGTAAAATTATTGCATAAGACGTTTTTACTTTGACCCGGCGGAGAGTAGCCCTAACCAGATGGAAATTGAAAGGTGTCACTTGTCAGTTAAATAAAGTCTATTTATCGATCGCAATCAAGTTAGGCTCATGCTCGCGTGAGTTGCGTGTCCCATTCCACAGCAAGTAGTCCTAAATGATTTTTCCCTCGTGGAAGACAAATTAAATTCACGTAATTCAATTGAAAACTCTTCCTGGTTGGGTCCCAACAATTTTAGTAGAATTCATAGAAACCCACGTATGAAATAAGCCAGTGATCACGAATCAAGCATAATATTATTTTTTGGTAGCCCTCCACAATTCCCTAACCTAGCCCAGAGGATCCCACAGAATTAGCCATTTGACAAGATAATACTATTGTCATGTTACTTGATGTTCATCAACTTCCATTTCCTCCATCCAAACCAAAAATTACATCAAGGTCGACCAATTCCCCTTTGTCAAGTCTGAAGATGGTTATCCTCATCATCATCATCTCATCAGAACTGACTTTCAATAATAATTTTCAATTTGAGACTTTGCCCCGTTGACTGATTTATCGATCGTTTATCCATCACAGAAGGGAAAAAATATCCTCCCTTGAATCATATTTGACTGAAGTACATTTAGGCACTCGAAAAGGTTGATTTTAACTGCCTACAAAAACGCATTAAAATATCTTTCCAAGGTTGAGGTTAAAGTAGGTATGAATGCATGTGGTACGTCAGCTTCCTTGTAAAAATTCCGTAGCAAAAATTATAAATACAATGCAATAGCGAAATAGACAGAATACAATTATCACAATATCAAACCAACAATGATACCATAGTCATTTGTACACCATTTCAACTTCAACTCAACCTCACCTTAACCCAACCTTGGATACAGCCTACGATTCATTCTGATTTTTTCCCCTGAATCATTCCTGATCTTTGTAGTTGATTGCGTGGCTGCGGAATTGCATTAGCCGTGATGATTCATATCGGGATTGATATAAAATGGATTTTTTGTGTTTGGCATGTCTGCAATATATGAAATGGCATTAGGTTAGGGAGATTTTAATCGAGATACTAGCTGAAGCTGCAGTACTAGGTGCAATGCCTATTAACCTGGTGGGATTGAAATGAAGTTACCCAAAAGCCCGATTGGACAGGGATGCTTTAGTCTACTTTTTATTTAATTTGGTTTGATATGATTTGATTTGAGTGGGGGCTATCATATTTTTTTTGTTCATTTCGATTCTAATAAACCACACGAGTTGGACAGAAGCGCTGCACTGAAACAGAACCAGTTTTGGGTGAAATACTTTATGGAGGTGTGCGCTTTTGAAATTCGAACTTTTCAACTTTTTTTGCTGAAATGTTAAAAGGACACCGTTCATCCTTTTGAAGTGGCATGGGGCTTGCGAGTATTTTGGTGCTTTTTTGAAGAGGTGGATATAAAGTCGGGGTTAACCTTAAGCACGTAGACAGCCAGAAGGATAAGATGGTCATTTAAAGTTTAAAAAATATATCTTCACAATTTTCGTTTTCTAGCCTAATTCCATTTTTTTCTAAACCGATTGGTCATCCTATCACCATCATCCACACACCGGCATTGTTTCTTTTAACTATGCCTATCGTATCTGTCACTGATATAGAGTGACAGCACACATGGCCCAGTTTCGAAGAAAAGTAAACTGTTTTTTGTTTGAAACAGAATGAATTAGGGATGTAGAATGGTTATATCGTTTAACGTGTCTAGTCAACCACGTTACCATCATCATCAACATCATCATGATCATCAGTAGCATCAATTTTTGACTTGAGAGTTTTTCTCTAAAAAAGAATAGCCGCTTGTCAAAAGACATGGTGAATCGTTTGATAGGCTAAAACTCGAAGAAAACTTTCCATATTCGGACTAAGGATAAGAGAGCACGCTCAAAGCTTTATTAGCTCGTGACCAAAATCAGTCGTACTTAACATTTTTCAGACTATAGTCAATAAAGTTAATTTTTCAGGAGCAGAAATCAAGTTTTTTGGGCTCATCTTTAACGGCTTCTCCGTCCTCTGAGAGACAAATGCATAAGCACTTAAAAACCGAGTCGTCTATTTCATGTTTTGAAGCTGTTCAAGCAACTGAACTAAAGAATGCGATTGACTAAATATCTCATGACTTTTTTAAGGTAAATTGTTTGAAAAAGCCTTTAAAGGCAAGTTTGGGAGAACAGCTCACTTAACCTTGATTATAATAATGGCACTTTGGCTTAAAGGATCATTTAAGATTAGCATATGATTACTGTAAAGAAAATGACATATCAGCTAAGGATAAACCTGAATCAATTTAAAATTCCAAATGGGTGGACCATATCATTGACTTTTTTTTAAGGAAAAGTGAATTCCTCCCCAATCTCAAGAATTTTAGAAATCATCTCAAACTCCATTTCCCAATCAGACATCATTTTCAGTTCCCCTTCCCCCCAGTTTGTTTATCTCAGAATCAAGTTCAATTTTGTTGTTCATTGTTTACTTTTTTTGTAAATGAGCTCTCCCGATTATGATAACGAGGAGGGTGGTGGAATGAAGTTGATGTTGATGAGCTCAGGATATAATTTATGCCCTTCCTCATTATCGTGAAGGTGTTTGAGAAACAAATGGTTATGCTCTTGCTCCACTTTTGGTAGAACGAAAGGGAATGAAAATGATTCCCTCGAAATGAAAGTCGTTTTTGCTCCTTTCATTTAGAAAAGGGAAACTGAAACTGTTTTCAAAAGTAAGTGATAACAATTCGATAAAATTATTCAAGTACGGCTTCATAAGGGCCTACATTTCAAATATGTTTATGACCTTATCATCGTCATAATCATAATGATCGTGAAATTAAATATGGCCAGTCTTCATAATAACGTGTTTTCATACAAAAATTTTGTAAAAATGTTATTACTCCACTTTGAGTAGGATTTTTGGGATGTTTACGATCTCGTTGGAGGGTTTACGATTGTAAAAAAGTACTTTAAATTATTATTCTAGTGACCATATTATATTGTTAATTGTTGTACCGTACCGTAGTCAAAATTTTAAAGAACGGTCTGATTGAGACTAGTTTAATACATCTGTACTGAAAAGAATTTTTTGGCCAAGATTCAATTAAGAATGGAGGAGTTGGAGTAGTTAACATGGGCTTTATTAGTTCACCAATTTACAACTTTAACTGTGCTGGTAATGGATTTACTCTCGGCTTCAGTTTGATAATGGCATTGCCGCCAACTTAAGAAATGGTGACCCAAGTGAAAAATAGGTTAGGACTAAAATTATTTCATCCAGGTACATATTCCTATTCCTGTGGGTTTATTCATGAAACTTGTCAAACAGTTAAAATTACTGAAATAGCATAACATAATCTCGACAAAGTAGTAAAGATTTTTTATACATTCCTAGTACAATTGAAATGATTCCGAAAACTTCAAAATTCCCTATATTGGTTATCTTATGTCGCGATTTTTTTGTTTAGTTGTCCTAAAAAATCCTCATATGACTATATGGATGTGGGCTAGTGACAACCTTCAAACTGCAGACATTTGTATCGAGGATGATATAATAAGTAAACTCTTGTAATTTTTACTGGGACAGTGACATCGCCATGCGTAGGCACCATTACCTCTGCTAAATGGGAATTTTACAGCCATACCTATGAAATTCTCAGCAAATCATTTTTGGCCCTGATGTGAGGACTATGCTGCGACTGTCATGTCCTTTGTTACCATGTTCAGAGTTGGATAATTTTATGGCGAATTTGGTCTAGGTCTACCCATCACATCACAACAATATGATTATACTCTGTTTAGATATGTTTAGTCATCTCAGATTTCAATCTTAAGTCCTAAAATGTAATGAGAGGTAGCTTGTTGATTTGAAATGCGTAACTTGCTATGCAGTTTTAAACAGCTTTATTGTAACCTTGTCCGTTAATGTCGTCCTACTGTCATTTACTCATTTGCATATGTATAATGAATGGAACAGCTACCTATCGACTACCACACTAACGCCACCACACCATCGAGACTTTATTCTCGCATATACGTAATGATCCAATCCCAACTAAACAGCAAATCCAACCCTTTTGTTCGAGTTGTCAGTGATATTCGTTGGCTTCGCCTTTTATCATGGCCTCATGTCACCTTCTTCATTCTCAAAACTGCACAGCAAGGAGCTTGACAATCAGCGCGGTTGAATGGCGTCGTAGGCGTTTTCTGCCTGTTTCTATATCTCGACATTATTTTACCTCTGGGGGAGCCCTTTTCGTATCAAGTGTATCTAGGTATAGCGAGCATTGAAAGCATTCAAGCTGATTATTTTTTTTTCATTTAAAGAGCGTCCTCCGTATTAAAAGTCTGTTAGAGGGAGAAAAAAACGTCGTCATATAAAAAAAGAAAGGATGACAACTTGCAAAGGCAACGACACATGTATAATAGACCTGCAGGGAACTCAACAAAAAAAAAAGGCTGAGGTTGACTGAGGAATCGTGGGAACCCGTACGAACTAATCAATGCGAAGGGAGAGATTGCAAAATGGTAACAGATTGAAAATTAAAGACAAAAGAGGCTACACGCAAAAAATATATACAAGACAATCAGAAATCACAAGTTTACTCGGAAAGTACATAGACTATGTGACTCTTTACAGCTGAAACCATTTTTTTAATGACATCTACTCGATAATATAGCCAATACGTACCTAAACTACCTTCCATTTTTTTCATTGTGGTAGTTTTAGGTAGTCTAGAGCGATATGAGGGTTTAATCAGATCAGAATTGGTTCAATTGTTACAGACAATCCTCATTTAAGCTGTGCCCATTGATTAGTAGACTCAACTGTTATCATTATGTGATGGGGGATGTCCCTCCTGAAAAAAAATAGAATTATTATTTTTGTATCATTTTCCCATTACCATCCTGCCTTCCAATGGAAACCTTTAGATAAGAATGGGGCAGTTATCTGCATGTGATATAACTGCGAGGGGCATCATCATCGGTGGTGGTCTTTTGATTATGTGAGTTGTCGCTGACAATAAATGACTTGGCAGGAGTGTTACGAACTTACGCAACTTTTAAAATGGGCTGCGCCTACACTGGCTTGGCAGACTCGTTAAAAAACAAACATGACAAATGTTTTTATTGTATTTAATATGCAATTATTATGTAAATGAGCAGAGTCTCATTACAAGATTGATGGACTGATTTGGAGCAGATTGGTTTCTCGTTAGTCAAGTAGGTAGCACAAAGGTTAGATGGAAGGTGAATCAAAATCCCATTTAATTTGTAACACTCGTATATGTACATTTGCATATGGCTTTTTAATTTGATTTAATAATAGAATATTTAATTTTAAAAGAGCACCGGCCATGAGAATTGTAAAAATTCTTGATACTTCGTGTGCGATCCCTTGCAGTGACATTCGAGGGACTTTGCAGATTTAGATAAAGCTCTCTCACGCACGCATGATGGGTGTTAACTGAAAAGAATGAGAACAAAGTTATTTTACCAAAAAGAAAGACAAAACTAGCATCTTTCTTTAAAAAGGAACAACTAACGCAATAATCGATGTTCTGCACGCATGCATACTCATACCCCACTCGATTTCATTTTGTCAAAAAGATTTCCTCACAATCATCCCATGTTTGTTTGGAGGAGTATCAATGAGAATCTGCTGAGTAATTTCAGTTTCCAATTTGAAATCGAAATTGAGAACGGAGAGGCTAGATACCGGCGGAAAGTTCTGTTGTAAAAAGAGGATCACAAAGTTTGTGACTTTAATTTGGCTCGGCTTTCAAAGATAAGAAGAACATGGGACAGGGTAGAGTTCAATTTAAAATGAAATTTGCGAATATAGCGATTCCCATCGGATATGAGAAGTTTTTGTCTTGTCATTTGGATCCTTTTGAACGACTGACCTGATTACACAGCTTTCAATTTATAATTTTCTTTTGCCGGTGATAGTGACAAGTGGACTTTTGATTAAAAATGATTTCTCACCTTTCGCTTTCTTTTGAACATTGCATGAATGTGTCTGCACATACTTTAGTTAATTTAAATATTCATGTAGAGCTTTTACGGAACTCAGATGGGGAGATGATAGGTGAAAGTGGTTTTGTTTGTTTTTCTAATTCTCCTATCGAAATACATTTAGAATTATTTGCAAATTGCAATTTGAAAATCTCTGCATTTGTAAGGGGATGTGTTTTTCATGTTGAACAATTTAAAGAGGTGGGATTTGTCTCGGAGCAGCAACTCGTCAACTTCATCAATGCCCATTATATTTATGGTATGCTAAAAGCAATACACAAAAATGATTACTTAATCGCATATGAAATTAGGAACAAACAAAAGATGAAATACTTTTATCATGACTCATCACACATTACTACGCTAATCATGGATGGGCATTCTTATTCACGGATGAATGTTTTCTGTCTGAAGAAAAATTAGGACAATCATGTCTCTCCTTTTATTGAACCTGTTCATCCCCTGACATTCCTAAATTTATGGAGTCATTTTGTAATTTATTTGTTTCTAAGAATTTTAAAAGATAAATTCTTTTTTTGATTTGGTCGGAATGCAACTTTTGGTTTCAACATGCAATACAAATAATTTTAGAACTTTTGCAAAGAATGCTAAACGCAATTCAAAACATATCAACATTACATATCAGGTTTAGTTCAGGCATTTACTAATTAATCAGTAATTCATTTTTTTGCAAATTCAGCTCATCAATAAATTAAACATTGAAATCACGCAGTGCATATTGCCCTGTCAAAGAGAAGTAGAGAGCTCATCTTTGCAATATCGCAGCATTCAAAAGTGTACTTTCATTTTTGTGAAATTCCCCATTTGAAAATGATCTTCCAAGTCATTTTAAAACTGCATGAAGGACTATATAATATATGGGTTAATATCAGTTTACAAAAGGTCTTTCGAGCATGTTAAGCCATCTCACAATTTCTTAAGAAGAGGCAGCTTTGCAAAAGAAAGGACTTATATTATGTAATATGAAGTCAAAGTCAACTTATCAAACTATTCATACCAAAGTATCTATTGGCTTTGACCTAACTTTTAAAGAAGGGATGAATTAAAATGGAAATGTCAATCAACCTTATTAATTTCTTTTTTGGATTTTTTAACCATTCATAATTCCATTTCATGTTCATATATGATATTGATATTGAGACTGTAATAATTTTTGCAAAAAAATCGCAACAAACAATGGAGCATTGCAATTGAACAATCAGTTGTAATATGCCGCCATTTTCCGACGCCACATTTTTATCCCCTTTTCATGCAGAATCATGACTAAGGTTGAAAGTGATAATGGGAACAGTTCATTGGCAATGCACATAGCGTATAATTTGGCCTAAACTGCCTACACATCTGAACCCTGAACAGTTTTTATTTGGTTCCTCCTTTTGTTCGTGATAAGGTGTCAATTAAAAGGGAATCATTATTGGCCATTGTGAAATGAAATGGAAAGTTTAGGAACGGCTCGATGCATAGGATGAGATGAGAATGTAAAATCAGAGTGGGGATATGATTGTAAAAACGCCTATGGTTGGAGTCCTTGTAGGGGTCAGGGAAGAGCAAACTCCTTTCACAGCTCAAGACTCAATTAACCACGCACACAATGAGCTCAAGAAGGGAAGAGGATGCTATTATAAATATATTGTCAAGTTAAGTTAAACATGGCTTTTATCAAGTGAAATTATTGTATCGGAGGAGTTGTAAAAATATGGAGCTATTAGTGCTACGTAATTGTCACACCTTGTTCAGCGTGTCACAAATTAAGTCTAATGATTGGCAAGTTAGTTTGATAGTTTTAACCTTTTAAAATGCTCTTATTGTTAAGTGAGGAGGGCTTCCGCAATGGAAATGATGGTGATGGTGACGATGATGAAGAGAGACATTTTGTTTAAATAATTGCTCTTATAATAGTTTGTATACATACAACATTATAATTGACCTTTAGATATTAACTACTATTTTATTCATTTTTCATAAAAAGATAACTATCATATTGTTAAAAAGAAACGGAATTTACATAATATTGCACTTGAACGACTGTGATGATGTAGTTCTCTT
>JAQGAH010001458.1:0-14188 GCA_034696885.1 Lepidocyrtus paradoxus
TTCTTCAAAAGGCACGCTATTTTCAGTGCAACAAAAGGAGAGAGAGAAAAATATGGGTTGGGACGTGTTATATATATTAATTGGCCAACTATTTTGTATATAATCATTGATAAAAGTTATATATCTGCCTGTTTTTCAATGTAATTTAATCTTCGGCTTTTGTATTGGCAAAGTAAGCCAGCCCAATTAATAGGGTTCTCCAGTGATACATTATTCTCCCTTTGTGATGATGATATTAGCATACGCTCTAATATTCCGTTTCCTCTGGCGAGTATCCAATGCCGGGAATGGAGTCTGCACTGGGCCGACATAAATTAGGAGTTTCTAGTCGACAAAGTATAAATTCATATTAAATGGGATGTCACAAGCTTATTCCGACCCGAGCCCCATTTCCCGTTCGATTTCAATACGCAAAAAAAGTTTGGCTTTAATAGTCCCAGTCATTTGTAAATATAGACAATGGCTGATAGGTAGGGACCTATTAGAGTGTGCTGTGTCCCCACAGTGTATAATCAAATTACACTCATTTTTTCCTGGAGGAACCCTATAATTTGATTGATTATGTTGGGGTTGTTAAAAAATTTCCATTTCCCATCACCCTGAATATTGATAAGGGAATGTTAGGCGTAGTATGGAGCATTTTTGCCTTCACGAAACTTTCCCTGGAACGTGAGGAATGCTAGTTATCGAGGGAGTAATCATATTCCTCCTAATATGCGGGGTAATGATCCCCTCGATCACTTTCGTCGACTGCTAACCTTATAGGTTTTAACCTTTCATGGGTGATATTGATATTGACTCTGTTCCGACGACCTTTGTTGGCAGTTCGTTGCTCTTGGTCTTATCAGTTGGTGGGAGGGAATCGTATGCATACTTTGTTTGTGCGGTTTTATGAACTGGGCTTAAAAATAGAAAAAATGAATGGGGACGTTGAACACTAAATGAATTTAATTTAAAAGAGGAAAAGCATAACTTTAGGTAGAAAAGATAAAATCTAATTCTAGAAATGATGGCATGATAGAAATAGAAAAAATCCTCCGATCTCTACTGCACCAACCGTATATCCACCCAACCAACGGGGAAAAACCTCTGACGACATGATAGTAGATAGACCGCATGTACAGCGGTTTGCCCTGACTCCGTTTATCTAACCATTCTGCTGGAAAATTGGAAGGACTATGGTAGACCTCCCCTGCACTAAAAATCTGCACCAGCCAGCGAAACAGATCACTAACCATATCATTTAGCACAAGGGAATGGTTTGCGATTCGCGAAGAAAGCGAGCCAGTTGTGTTTGTACAAAGTGGATCGAATCAATATTAGTTTTAAATGGTGAGGCACAAAAAAATTAGGCTGATATAGTATGTAGTATGGACATGACTGAGAGAGTCATGACTAGATCTAATGTACGACCACCAAGATATACATATGCAGCTGGGCTGGTGGGCAACCTCTCGAGGACAGCAGAATGGGGCTCGCTCTTCTCGCATCATCACACAACCTGGAGCGATACAGATTAGAAAAATAAATTGTCAACTGTCTCGTTCCCCACATCCGGACGCTGCTCCTTTCTCATTCCTTTCGCTGCCATTTTGAGTCTTCACTAAATCTTGCACAAATGGGCTTGCAATCTCGCACACTCAAAAAACAAACGTATAAAGTAATCATTGCTGAGTTGGATGTTGAAAGGATAGTTTAAAATAGTGGCTCTCCAGTCGTGTGTGCGCTTTTTTCACTTAAATATTTTCTTGGTATGGGCTCATATGGTTTTATTGACTTAATAAATTGGAAAAAGAAATTGAAAGAAATTGGGGCACTGTGCGAATGACTGTCATACAAAATGCAGTTTTAAAGCTATATGTGAGCTTGTTTGGAGCTTTCCCCTCCATTTTACTTTCTCCAATGCCAGGAAAAGATTAAAAAAGCGATTGGTGATGATATTTCGCGTAGAGAACCGTCTAATTGTATTTCTGCATGCAAGCTTTCCATGATTTTTAATACTTCTACTTCATCCATTCCCATAGTCTGGCCATAAAGGAGGGGATAGAAAGAAAGCTCATTAAGAATAAAATAAGAAGTTCCATTCAGGCCATTCCAAGCATAAAAATGTATTATTCCGATTTGGAATGATGAGATTTTTTTTCGCCCTTTCTCCCAGTCCCTTTTCTTTTTTTTAGTATGAAATATTGCTTTAATCGTCTATCGGCTCTGGTGCTTTTAAGTGTAAAATATTATGTTCTTGTCTCTCTGGACTGGAGAGGGATCGGGTTTCCCCGCCTCTGCCAGCACGCCACGCCATGCAGCCGGCAGCATTCCTCCTAAACAATGCAATAAAATGGTTCCATCATACTTCATACGCTCTTTTGCAGTGTAATTTTCTAGCGAGATTTTAGGCCCTACTAAAGACTGGGGACTATGACTAAAAAAAGTATTCATGGATTCTAGCAAGAATGTGGTTTCAATGAGAAATACGAATGAGATAGGGGAAAGTTTTTTTTGAAAGAGAAGAACATGAGAAGAAAATTGGGAAAGAAAGCTATAAAATACAAACTACTTATAAAGTCTAGACTTGTTGGAGTAGTTGATAGTTCATACAGAGTCATTATTTTCCAAGCGGAGACGCTCCTCTCATTCCAGTTTTCCCGAAAGATAAATTGTTTCCCGTGTATAAACTCAACTCCCATTATTACGCTCCATCTACCCTGGTTACTTCTGACCTCATAATTTGTCAAAACATTCAATTTTCCCGTTGGACCATCTAAATTATCAGCAAACGGGCTTAATAGCATTTCTATGACCTTAGGAAAATAATTAAGACCAAATTATATTTTCATTAAATGAAGCCTACTGCTCTTCATTCCTCGCAAGCAAGAAACGAATTGGGAAGAAGAGAGGATAGTCAGGGGTGAGCCATGACGAATAATTCAGAATAATAATCCCTGATGGCCAGGAAAGCAACCTACGATATTCAATGGACTGCTTTGTTGTGCTTATTATATTTCGGCGTTGATCAATGTCAATATAACCCATGTTGCTTTTTACGACGATTTCAGTCTCAGTAGCTATAAACCGAAGTCGAACAAAAGATGATATCATATCATTCTTTTTCTGTCATTTCATATTTATATTAAACTAGCAAATAAAATCTGGAAAGATGATCTTGCCTTTCCATCCCGTCTATTCGACCCCACATGAGATGACAGTGAAAGGAAGGAACGTGCAGTTTTTTTCACAAACAAATAATAATAAATATAACATCTTCAAAAAAGATTATTCAGAAGATCAGTTTTCAGCCGAAAATATTATTTTCTGGGAATTAGTAGGTAGTACGTTGTAGTGTAGTGAAATACATAATAGGTTTGTGGTTTTTGCAAGGTTTCACACATTTTTACCCTTTGGTTTTGCATGTCTGTCAGTCTGACAACGTGTTAATAAGTTTTTTTTTTTAGACTTTCACTTCTTCCGTAAACTTATCCAAGTCCTTATGCTTATGTGTGTACGATAGGAGTGAACTTGTTATGTTCCATGTTAGACTAATGAGGTGAATCCAGATTGAATGGAGTGCAGGTAGGGCACGCTTTTACTGTCATAAAAGAAAACTAATTTCATTTAAATATCAACTCCCCTGTCAAATTTCCTTTTACTCTCATCCCATCATATTCATACCTACAATTTGTGTATCCGTTGCCACATTGAGTCAAATGAAAAGGGAGCTTTTTGTTCAGCTTAATTCTCTTCCCTTCCATTACAGACTAACCTCTTCTCCATACGAGCTAATCCATTTTTCCACTCTGTGATGATCTGTTGTATTGAGTCGGAGCTATTTTTACATTCCTTTGGCTGCAGCGTTTTACGATGAGAGCCCACTTGACAAGGAACATTTTGTATGCACAGACGCTCCTCCTGACAGATGCAGACAGGCTGAATGGAGCTGCAAACAGGTCGGGTGGAAAGAGGCATGGGTTGATCTACTCGAGTCGATGTTCACTTTTTTAAACTCTGTTCCCATTTCACTCCTTTCATTCTACATGCTCTTTATGGTTGATTGGCGCTGCCATGAACTAGAAAAATGCTTAGTCTAGAATGATCATGGGGATGATGCACTCCACTTTCACTGTGATTCTTCTGCTTTCCCCCTCTTGTCTGACGTCAATGATTCATTTCCGTGGAAGAATCAATCTTATATTCATTCCCTACATAATTCTGTTGGATAAATATGGAGAAGATGGTGCTCAGTTTTTGTTGAAAGGGGGAAAGGTGGCTTCCCTCCAATGGCTCCGATTGCGTTAGTATTGAACTTTGAAGTAGTGGGATTGATGCATGTTTAAGGGGGAAAGAACAAAAGGAAATAGCTTTTAGCTCCACTTGACTTTAGGTCAATACCAGTCAATACTATCATTTTTCAAACTTGTTCTCCAAAGGCTTTTATAACTTTTTTCCTTCTAAAAATGGAAATATTATTTTGGATTGTTCCTTCATTTCTTAGCTGTTGTAAATTGTAAAGTTTTTTTTTTGTTTCAAGGCCAGATTTTTTTCCTCGATTGAGCACTCTCTCTCAATTTGAGAAAGAATGCCTTGCATGCCGACATATAGGTTGAGACTGTACAGTAGATAAATGCATTACATAAGTTCAGTTATTACGATAATACTTCTCTGAGGACTTCTCCTGTTTTCCCGTTCCTTATCTGAAAGAGCCCATCGTGAACTTGTCCTTCACCACTGTGTACTTAGCCTGGAAGGGAATTTACGCAAGTCAGCCAGACGGATTCTCATTTCCCAAAGTTTGTTTCAGAACCGTCACCTTCCTACATTTTTGGTAGCCTTGCATAACTCGCCTAGAGAGGAAGGGTGGTAGAACAAAAGGCTTTGGCTGGGTTTTTGCATTGATGAAATGATAAGCTTAATTTTTAATACGAAACCACTCCCCAGATACTTTTCAAGGGTGACCAAGTTTTCTTTCCATAACACTAAAGATAACATTGAGCAGGCAGAACAAAATAGCTGGTGGGGAACATGAAAGTTAATAAATCATCTTTGTCTTCAATGTTACATTGTCTTTCCAACATGAGCGAGAGGGATGATGAATGAACACGTGCAACTCATTACATTACAGCAGAGAAAAGTGAAAAGATTCTTGAGAAATCGGAAGCTGAAGCTGAGATGCCCACCCATCGCCCTATATTTTCCAGGATTTACTCATAGTTTGCCATGAAAAATATCTAATACCCAACTTATTTCGGGAGATAATGATAAGGATAAAGACACATGTAATTGATGATGAAGATGGTCAATGATCACTAGAACAGAAACAACACAAGACTAGAAATCGTTTTGGAAGTTCCAGGAAAAAAATAATAGCTTTCTGCGGAGCTTCTGATTGTGAGCCGTTCTGAGAATGATTAAGCCTATTAAAAGGAAAACATGTGTTTAGATATGTTATGGATCCTGCTGAAGTTGAGGTGTGTTGAATATACGGAGCAAAGAACGTTAGTCTCCTTCAAAGTTAAGATGATCTGGATGGTACTTACTTTCTTCATCAGAGTCGAGTGAGCCTTTACTCAAGAAAATCCGGATAATAGGGATGAAAAGTAAAGCTCAATTTTAATTTTTTCCTTCTTGGGTTTGCTTTGCTGGAAGGAAAAAAATGGAGGTAGTATTTAGCTTACTTCAGAGGGAAAGAAAAGGTCAGAAAAGGATTTTTGCCTTCATTTTACTTATGCGTAACTTATTTTCTTCTTTGATGAAAAGCTGCGCAAGGAATGAATAAGCTTATTATTGTATAAAAATATACTTATGAGAAGACAGAAGAGGTAAGGAAGAAACCATGAAGAAAGTAGATCATAAAGCTCCATGAACCAATAGTTCCTCTATCGATGTGCCTGGTTTTAAGGGTTGGTGTCTTTAACGAGATCACCATACTTTTTGTACTATCTGTGACATAGCAAACCCAATTCAAGATTTGCATTGATGCCGTTCGAAATGGTAAACGAACTAAAGTGAGATGTCATCTTGCTCCCTATGTGGTGCAGGTATTCGCGCTAATGATAAAATATTACTTTGTAGCCTTATTTATGACTATGGAGGAAATAGTTTACCCTGACCTTTGACTTGACCCATTTCATTCAAATTGAGCGAAAATTACCAACCAACCTTCACCCCACTAGAGAAATCTCCATTAAAACATTCTATTTTAATGGCGTCTTCCTAAAGCATAGCATGTAACGTTATGGTTCTAGGAAAGTGGATTGAGCGTAAAAATTTCGTTAAGAACATGTTTACAGTAACTTTCCAGCAAAATCTTTCCAAAGTCAGTACCATACTAAAACAAAAAGCAATAGCGGATTTTCAGCTGAAAAGAAAATTCCGCAAAGTGAGCGCATGGAATTGGGTAGCTATTCTTCCAGCCGTAATTGTATCCATGCTCATTCATAACATACTGTATTGCATCAAAGTGCATCGGCTGTGCTACATTTGGTGCACTTTTTCAACACTTCCAGTTTGCTACGTAAATGCCACCCCATCCTATGGAAACTGTGAAGGGCATTTTCTGAAAATCATAATATTGTTTGAGCTTTCTCAAAGATTTTTATGATTTCCATCCACCAGCCATTCTCACGCAAGTACCCCTCCTACGTAAAAAGATCTTTAGCGTAGGTTGCAGAAGAGGGGAAAGTTGAAGTTAGTTTTTGATGTTATTTAATACTTGTTCAAAAAGCTGCTTTGATGCAGACTGCCTGATGACAACTGTGAAGTTTCTCCGCCCACATGCCCTACTACATATAATTTGCCTTTTGGATATTGAAAGTTATGTCTACGTACTTTGAGGAATTATGTAAGTCTACTTAATACAAACTTTGTATCAATTTGGGACTTTGCTCTATATAAATTCTACATCCAACATATAAATGATTCCTATATGCATATTCACGACTTTCTCCTACAAAAGTTCATAGTTCAGATGCCTATACTTATAGTGCTTGGCAGAGAGTCGCCAAATTATTGTCAGAATTAGAGTAAGCCCATAAAACAGAATAAACAAATTAGCGCCAGCAATCTACCTACATACCAAACATATTAACACAAACAAATACATCCCAGCAATTTAGCATTATACAACCTGTTGTCCTATGTGCACAAGCTAGGTTCTTTCCCTACATTTCCCAAAGCAATTATAAACATTGACAGGAAAAAAGCTGGCATATTAAGTAAGCAAATATTTTTCTTTTCTCTTTCCTCCACTTCATACTTAACTGCTATTGATTTTACGTCTTAGCTCTTAATTTCCCCTTGTTTATACTCCTTCATTTCATTATTCACGTAGACTTTTTATTTCATTGAATGAAAATGTTTCCAAGCTAAGCAACATTTCATTATCGGAGGCCCAACTTGTAATAAAACTCCCCACATTGATTTTCCCTATCAGACTGGAACATATTCATTCATGTGAGATGAGTAAGTTCCCATATCAAGCTAGGAATCTGTCTTTTTATAATAGACTTGTACTTGCAAAAGCCTCCAAAACTTTGAACAAAATACATTTACAGCAACCAATACTCTACTCCCCGGAGAAAATAAGCCATTCCACGAGCTTGAGTTGAGTCAGCAACATCAACATCACTAAAACTCTTATCAAACATTCATGAGGACTATGAGAGGTTCTACTGACAGACATGATGATACTTCCCAACACTGGTTTTGCTACTACCCCAGCGCAAATTTTTAGTTCCTCAGTCTATTTCCAGAATATCCAGTGTGGCTTGTCTTGTCTTGACTGGTTTACTTACTTTATAAGTATCATGCTGGCATTGCAACTTTATATGAGCTGGAAGCCACGAGAAGACATCTCATTATACAATTTTCTCTCTTCGATCACATCACAACTTCCACCCTGGGATAAGGAAAGAACAGCTTTCTCCTCTCTCGAGAAGAAAAAAAAAGATTGTGTAGGCCACCACCAAAATACTAACCGCCACGCCAAGCCAGCACTATCATATCATAACCATCCAACCCATGGCCACCCACCCACAACGCTATAAATATATCTGTGCCAGGAGAAGAAGAAAAAGCTAACAAAAGGGCTACCCCTATCACTTTCCTTCCAGGGGGACTCTGAAAATGGGAGCATTGTTGAGCTATCTGTACTTTTCCCTCTTTATCCAGATCCCAGTTTATTGGCTAGAAAATGGTCCATTCTCGGAATTCTTGATTTTTTTTTCACTCACACAGTCAGTCAGTCAGAGAATTACATTGTTTACTTACTCTCTCCTTTTGCTCTACTCATCCATTCTTTCCTTTCTTCAACCTTTTTCTCTCTCCTTTTCATCCTCTCAGCAAAAGAAAGAGGCTTAGACTGACAGGGGAAGGAAAACGCCCAATGCAAGCTAAAGTGATGCTTTCTCCAACTCATTTACCCCAGCGTTTGAAGATTAAACACATAGCTTCCGTAATATGAATATAGGATAGTTGTGGTCCACCTTTTTATCCATCTTTCCCTACATCCGCCCTTGGTTTCTGGCTTCATATCAACAATTTTCTTTTGCACTGTTGCCTTTCCCAATGCGATTTCATCATGTCTGGGCTCATCATGTAATACCTCCCTGTCCCGCTTCTAACCTAGTGGGCTGAGAAAGTCTGCTTATCCAGAACGGGGAAAGGAATTTCCGCACCAGTGAAGAAATCATCTGGTAAAGGGAAATCATCAAGGTCTTCTTCTACAACAATGCTCTTGTGCAAGTGACTTTCCTCCCCACCCATTCCTTTTCTCAGCTCAGACTCCACTTTACACAAAGGATAATTTAGCGGAAGATTACTATGGGACAGAAAATATTGTGCGAATCATGACTATTAGCACTTGAGAGAGAGTGATGGGGTAAAAAATTGCTCAGCAAAAACAATGGGCAGGAGAATAATAAGATGAGACGACGTGGCTTGTCGTAATCGTAATGATATGGGGATATGGCGGCACTTCTACATTGTCCTGGAAGATATCAAATTTCCCTTCTGCTAAAAATACTTTTGTCTCTGGCTCCAATTGTTCTCCAGCCCACTCACAGTTATGATCACCATCTTAATATTATGGGAAAGGGGATTGTGATTGGGGATCAGGAAAGTGGAAGAAAATTACGAAAAAGATCAGCAAATGATAGGATAGCCCCATAAAATGCGCGTATTATTTCCACATAAAGGGAGAAATCTTATCCATATCTGGTTACAAATATGTTGGAGTGGATATTTTTTTTGCATACACTTGCACATTTTTTTTTGCGGGGTAAGAATACGAGCTCGTTTTTGTCGCCATCATCATATTACATTCACAATTTAAGGATTCACATTCCACATAGCTGACATTCACTGTCATGAGAAATGCATTATTTTTTAGTCAGTCTGATTCACAGCCATCTCATATTTCCACAAGAACAGATCGAATCATCATCCTTTGTCTCCGTTATAACGGATTGCCGTATTATGCAAGAATATGTATGAATATGTAAAATAAATCGTAATGACCAGGCCAAGCATTTCAGCTGAAGTTTTTCTTGGGAAATTTTTTTCTTCTCAGTCAGTTATATTTATTCGTCAAGCATAACAATAAAAATTGTGGGCTTGTTTGGCTGCCTCCTTTTTAAAATGAAAAAGGGAATGGCCAATTCATTCTAATTCATACGCTTATCAATTTTATTTGACTGCCCTGCTCCATTGTCTTTTCATATTTATGTTGAGACCACACCCACTCGTTATATAGCTTGTTTTCTTTGTCTGGTTGCATTTTTTTGGTGGTTGTTTGTAATGGAGATTTCTTCAAGTCAGTTCAAGGATTATAATGCAGAAGGCAATACATAATGATAAAAACAAAAGTATATGGAAATTTATATGGAAAAGGTTCAGAGGAGCAGCTTCCTTTTCACCGTTTTTGACAAACTCGGATCTGACAGGGTAATATATATAAGTATGACTCAAGTACAGCGCTTAACTGTCCTTTGGTTTCATAACTTTTCGTTGTACTGTGGGCCATAACTACCCATTTATTTACAAATTCATGACGATACATGGTCGTCTAAAAATATTGTGAATGAGGTATACACATGTACGAGTTGATCTTTTATGGTTACACCAAAATTACACAAAGCGGCACAGGCTTATCAAATCATTGTTTGGCAAATCATTGAAATCAAATTTCCCACAATTTATCTAGTCATTATAAAGTAAGCTTTTGCGTTACAAGTTACACATATGTAGTATGATTGATTAAAGGGCAACTTAGCCAAATTTAAACGATGTTGTTTTTCTTTAAAATGTGTTAAACAACCTAATTATAGGAAGATCCAACAGCTTCATTCCAAATTATGAAGTGTTGCTGAGATAAGAACGAACAAGTACACTTAATCAGTCTAATCAAACTTGAGAATGACACAGTGCAAGTCAGAGAAAATGGCGTATCTGCAAGCTGCGTCTTTGCTAATTACATCAATTGATTTTTTTGCGAGTAAAAAATAAGAATATTTAACTCTTTTAGCGATACAAGCGACCAGTATTTATAGTGAGATAGCACTAATTTCATTCAACCAATGATTTACATCCGTGGCCTGTCTGAAGTAGTCAGATGCATCGGGCCATCATCATCATAATAATAATGCAAAGAAATTGTTACAGTTACAAAAAACTTTTTCTTTGCTTTTTGGTCCATTATCCTAATTCCTCCGTTTAGAAACACTTTTGTAATTTGACTCAACTCCTTTGGTTGTTTGTCCGGATCCTTCCACTAATGAGGATAGCATGACACAATGCAAGACTCCTCAATACAAACGTAACACAATACAAGTTCACGACTGGATTATAGTTGACTCCCCTTTGAGGAAAAATGGGATCTGGGGTACGTGATACATCAACAAAGCCCAATTTCATTTGTAGCCGGAAAGCCATCAGTAGTAATTTGTCGAAAGATTAGAGGACTTTGTTAAAAGTCGTTAGCTCATAAGACTCCATCTGTTCCTCACATATGAAGAGTCAAAGGGAAAGTTGTGAATGACTTATCTTATGCACTTATTTAGAAAGCATAAAAGCCAAGCCCAAACAAAGCCGGGTCGCCAGAGACATGGATTTTAAGGTAGAAGTTAATCCGGGAGAGAAGGGGCTCATCGAAAATCCTTCCTTGAGAATTAATGCCATCCAACTTACTTCTCGTGAATAAATTGGGTTAGGAATGAACTGGGTAATGATGATCTCATTTAATGCTGTAAGCATGTAATCATGTAAAGGTTAATCTTTTTCGGTCCCTCCCCACTGTTATTGCTGTATCTTGTAATGAGAATTAACATTAGGAAAAAATTAGGATGCGTCCCGCTTCCCTCTCCCCACGTCTGGAAATTTAGATTAAATATATGCGTTAATCATTAACACCAGGCGGTAGGGCTGCTTCTGAAAGGAAAAATCTATTAGAACCAGGAGGATTTTCCCCTTTTGCTCTCCCCAAAACATCAAAGGGAACATGAAACATTCCTTCCATAGGAGGAGAACCTGGTTTAACTTTTTATCCTTGTCATTATACTTAAAGTAAATTCTGGTTGTTTGTGGTGCCTCTCCGATGTTACGATATGGTGCTTTGCAAAGCCCCACCATGTCTGCAACTTTGGAAGAAGGAGCCTCCCGTTGAAGATGGAACATACAAACTGATAAGACCAGCAGAACCAGCGACAGGGCTGAGCGATTTACTTTTTTTTTTGCACATGACACAGTTTCAAGTTGCGAAAATCACGAGAATTCCGGAGTTCATCGGGATAGAGGGTGAGATGAGAGTGGTCTGGGGAGAGGGCTCATTTCATTACTTTCCATTGCTTGTCATCCCGCACACTAACACACGCTTAGGCCACCGTGAAACTTTCGCTGTTTCCTCCATGGAACCTTGTGGTGTTTTTAAGTACGTGCTTTCCTTACCAAAACTTACTTTCTCTAGAGCTACTCCTCTCACCAAAAATAAACTCATGTTCACCGACAGTAAGAGCAAGCTGTCAGACAAGATGTTCAATGCTCATGTACGGACTTTAATGGAATGTTTCTTCTACGGGGGAAAAAATAGTTCCCTTCTATTCTTGGCTTTCTTCTTATCTCATCACTTATCTTTCCTCCAAGCACACTATATCCATTTCCATACTGATTGCTAATTCAATGAAATAGACAGGGTGGATTTTGTATTCTTAAATTATTTAGCCACTTCCCTCATCACATCGTCAGTCAGTGCAGTTCACAAAAGTAGGATACATTTCCCTCCCATAATCCATATCCCATGTTTCGGGCTAAAGGTAAAACCAAGTAGATGAATGAATATGTAATAGTTGCCAGCTTAATCTGGAATGTGGATCGGTATAAAAAATGGCAATCTATTTCTCTGTCAAAAATAGGAACTTTCTCCTATTCAATGGACTCGCATTCCCCTTTTAGTTTAAAGAGGTTCGAGAACACTCATCCCTTTTCAATACAAGGCTGACTGAAATATATCCTCTGAAGTAATCCCTCTATAGGTATCCTCATGTATCATTTTTCATCCAAAGTTCAAATATAGAGTTTCAGGAACCTGCTAGCGAGAGCGGGGAGTGTATCGACTCAACTCTTTTTCTGTCCTTTTTGGGTCACTTTCAACAACAAAAGAAGTGGCAATAAAAATACCCGTCGTCATCATGATAAGAGCATGATGAATAGCTGTTAAGCCAGACTTACTTACTTTCCCCTAGCACTTATTATTATTATCCCCCATTTATTCCGGGCTTGTTCCGGCCCAACATAGACTTAATGTAATATAGCTTAAGTTTAACTTAAGCCAAGTCTGTTTTTCCCGCTGCTCTCCTTTCCTCCCCACAACTGTAAGGGAAACCCGAAGTTTTTTTTAAAATACCTATCCCCGACTTAACATCAAAGTTAACAGTGATTGCTGTCTGCCATTGCGACTCAGGACTAGTCCTTTTACTTAGGCTAGGGACAGTTCCCCCCATTCCAATTCCAAACATGGTTTTAATCCACACAATTTATTATATTTGGGTAGGAGTCCTCTCCTTCCATTTTCACCAGACATTGCCGCACATCGCTATCGTCGTCTGAGCTTAGTTTATTTTCTCTACGGCCATTCACCAAGCACACCTGCTTCCTCTCTGGGTTCCTTTATAGTGACAAGTGAAAACAAAGCTTTTACCCTCCCATTCAATGAATCTCTTTTGTGGAGTAATTTTTATGAATCCGCTGGGATCCCACTTATATGGCAAACACGGAGTTTCCTTTTTCTTTATTGCAAGTAAAACCAGAATGCCGGAGACTTCATCATCCCCATATATCGTCGCGCACACATGTTAAACCAGGAGTTATCTTGGGTTTTATGCAAACCAAGTGCAATTCGTAATCACCATCTTCTCCAAACAGCTATCCGGATAGAATGGGGTTGGGGAATAGAAGCAAAAAATTATTCATTCAGCCTATTTTCAGGGTGGACTTTTATAGTGATTTTTTTCCTAGTCATCTTTGGTAACATAATGATAATCATAATGATGGTAGTGATCCTGTACTTTCTCCATTGACTAGCATTATATATGCCGTTACCCCCTTCTCAATTGTATTCCCGTTGAATGTAGGCTGAATGGCACAAAGGAGAAGGCTGTTTGGGAGTACAATGCGCACCGACAAAACAGGAGGGACAATGGTAAAGAAACTTATCGACTTACATTTTTTCTTTAGGTTGAGCCCATAATGGAAAGTGACTTCCTTCCTTTTTTATTTAATTTTCCTTTGGAATAATGTCAGTTAGGGACTAATACTGAGGATAATATGTGGCGTGACGTCAATCCGCTGCCTGGTATAAGTTTCTTTGGAGGAAAAAAATCAGAGCTGGTTAAAGTGAGTCAGCTATATATGTATAGTTATATGATCTTTTTTTCCTTTAGCCTCTATCTAATCCCACCGGTGATCGTTTTAATAGGCCAACAGCTTTTTTAAAAAGACAGGTCACTTCCTCTTTCCTCCATATTTCGCAATGGATAAATGTAAAAAAGAAGGTTGGGAAAGATATGGCTTGTTGCAGTCGAGTAAAGAGATAAAAATGAGGCTGGAGACCTTTTAAAAGGAGCGTTTTTTTCTCAGTATAAGTTACATAGTTTTTAAGTGGCTCCCTATTTACTTCACGGCTTCATTCATTACAGAGCTGGAGCTG
>JAQGAH010001459.1:0-14186 GCA_034696885.1 Lepidocyrtus paradoxus
TAATGGGGTCTGGGTTGAGTTTCGCAGAATGTGATTCACCCCAACTTTCACTGGAATAAAATAAACATTTCAATAAAAAATATGATAAAATAAAATTATGGCAAATGCAAAATGGAGTAAACTGTGAGCCAGCTTACAAGCCACTTTGAATTTGTCCAAGACGAACATAAGCTGCCTCTGTTTCTCGAGTGAATACCGCCTCCCATTTGGATCACATCTGGGGCCCATGAATATTCTGACTGTTCCACTGGTCACAGAGCTAGCATTATTTCTCACAATTCTGAGATCATACTGGAAGTCCTCATGATTCAAATGCTTCACACAAACTAACAGAGGCCCTTGCTCCGGTGATCGGAAAAAGTCTAAACCTCTGGACAAATCGTACTTTGCAGAACTCCAGAATGTCTGAAGTTGATTTAGAGGGCAATTTCGAGTGCGAACTTTTAGGCTGCTGATGCTTACTCCCTCCAATATCAATGGCCATTCTCCCTGAAAAAATTAAGTTGAACCAAGGATGAAAACCCGATATAATTTTCATTTCTTTGATTCCATCACCAGTTCATACGAACCTGCCTCAATTTGTACGATTGTAATGTAGCCTTCTGCCTTTTGAAGATGTTGTCGGTGGATTCATGATATGGGTAAAATATGACATCTCTCATGGATGTTGCAGTATCCCCCATGACTCCTTTAAAGGTAATGATATCATCAAAAATTAATTATTAGATTATTGGTATAAGTAAACGGAAATAGCAAATTTAGTCATTCTTAATTGGCTCTGGGTAATGTGAGACTTGAACTAGAAAAAAACGTCTTCTAAATTTTACCTGGCGGCGTGCCTTGCTCATTCCGAGGATCCAAAACCAAACTTATGATAACATGGCCGTCATTGTGAACTCCAAAGGATCCATATTCATCTGTATTTTCGGAACGAGCATTCGCTTCCACAATATTCCCCAACGAATTCAAACCCTCAGTACTATTTAAATAAATTGGTTGACCGTCCCTCTATGTTTAACAAGGGAATAGTAAAATTACAAGCATGCATTAGTTTTAAAATTATGGATAACTGTTTTTTTTAAGATTTATTCCACTCACGTTGATAAGCGAGCCTTTGGAAATCCCATCCAAAATTCGATTCAACTGAATAGTACGATTTTGTATACTAATCACAAAGGGAAATCCAGGGGATAACGCATCCGAGTTAATGTCCTGATAAATTAACAGTGCTATAATCAGTATCTAAACTAAAAGTAAAGATGACCCGAAGAGGACAACAAACTTTGACAACAGTCCTACCGAAATCTGTTGGTTTATGGGCCGAGCACTCCAGTTTCTCCCGGAATTTCCATCGTTCATGTGAGGATTATAAGCCTGTGGTATGATGGAGCCAGGCTCCATATTAAACGTCTTCACTGGGGCCAATCTGACAGATAAGCGTTCACTATGGTATCTGGCTAGCATGTCGTGATGCAACCAATAGAATAGCTCACCTAAAAAATAAATACCAAATGGTTTTCATCCTAATGATGTTAATTTTTAAATTGAATTAAATATTTGATGTCATGTTTCAAACCACCTCCGCGATCCGGTCCTTCTTCCCCCTCTAGAGGGTAGCTTAAGTGCCAGAACCAATGGTGGCTATTCAGAGTGATATCCTCACGCCAATACCAAGCCCAATTTTCTCGCCCGTTATCCTTTCCAACGGATTCATCAACGATCACGCAGTTCTGAGCATGATCAATTTTTATCAATATGCATTGATTTGATTAGCATGTACGTATGTATATACTTAATACATTATATAGCCATAGCCTGCGACTAAATTGAATAACTTACTTGACTATCATTTTTGGAGTTATTCGCCATAGAACTCCTCACAGCATCCAGGACCTCAGTTTTAAAATAGAGACTTGGAATCACCTCAGCCATTGGGGGTACTCCCACTTCGGGAATGTCCTGTCGATGAACTATCGATGAGACCACGGCACGGAGCCAAACATGAGGATTCATTTCCTCGTGATCTCGTAAGCTCACAACCATTTCTCTCCACTCCTGTGGCGACCTTTGTTCTATTTTCGAACAGTTATTAATTAAACCCAAAATTAGGTTAAAGTGCTGCTTGGTTGAAATTATGAGAAGTTTTTGCAATCCTCCATACATACCACTTAGAAATTCTTGAAGCCTCCTGACGGCCAGTCTGTGCCGAGGATGCATTCCAAGGAAGAACTCATTCTTTGGACATATCTCGGAAACCTCTTGTAGAATCTCTGCTTGAGTTGCAGTGGGTGTATTGGTATTTGGCGTCTCCCAGACAAATATATCTGAAAGACTGCTACTACTCTGCCTGATAGAGCGAGCTGAGTTATCTGTGGTAAATTAGTAGTATGAAACAAATTTACAAAACATGCATCGTTTAAATGTCCATTTTTATTATAAATTAGCAGCTTTTTCCAATTTCCACTTACCCTGATCAGTCATATCATATTCCAAATCTAGTTTTGAGTTGGACGATAAACTATGCCCAGTTTCTGACATCCCTTGTGCGCCGCTATAGAACCGCGACTGGGCCCTCACAAGTTGTAAACTCGCAGCTAGCAACATCCCTGCCCGAAACACTATCATTTTTACTTTTGTCCTTAAAATTCCAAGCTATTTTTGAATTAACTGTACCAAGCCTTAGGAATGTGTTAAGATTCATCTGCAATTAATTGGACAGATACGTTGACCCCTAAAATTGCAGCCTTTTATATGCTCAATACGACCGTGATCCCGACAGGTTATATTTAAGCAAAAATTTATTGTCTTTTCTACCGTTGACCCCCTAGTTTAGTACTTGTTGAATTGAATCTTCTTGGAAGTGCTTTGACATTTAAAATGAAATATGAATATGGGAGCTTGTGGGTATCTATCATAGACCTTTAGCATGTTCCTCTTTTCATTAATTTCAGCTCTTATTTCACATGTATTGATTTTAGGAAGCTAAACTCATTAATTAATTTTTTTCCTGCCATCGTGACATACAGTAGCAGAGATTCAGAACAGACTATTAAAACAGTAATTTTAATTAGTAGCATAATAACAGCTACGCAAAGAACTTGACTTGTTCAATAATAAAACAGGTACAGTTGCCAGAAGCATGAAACAACAACATGAAAACAAAAATTGACAGTGAACAAGGTAGGATAGACTAATGACATGTGAAGGTCAATTTGTTCGTCAATATTTTAATCTACGAAATGTACCAGGACCAGTCCGTTTTGCAAACTCACTTCTTTTCCAATCATAACTATAACTCACACTATTTAGCAAATTTTATACAAATTACGCTGTCAAAAAACCACACCACAACTGTATTTTCCATTAATCAATATCCTTTCATAGTTATTCTGAACGATTGCAAAGACAGGATTTCAATTTCAATCAGTAGATAATACATAGAAAATGAGTCATGCCATTCGCAAACTTTAAAAATTCGAGAAAATCGGTTTTCAATTTTGAGACAAAGGATTTATGTATTATATGTGTCGAAAAAGGTGGTGACTTAATTCAGACAATAAATGAAAAACTGACGAAGACGGAACGGTTATACTATAACAGACTAAATGGCTTTATTCAACTTAACCTCTGACATTATCACACGATTTACAAGACGTGGTTTATCTGACTACGGCTATTTCTGACCTTACAAGACTTATCTCAACTACTTCATCAAGACTTGGCAATACTTCCAATCTTGGCTACCGAAAAGGTGACCACTTATCTAATGAAATTACTTAATAATCTTACACTCTTCGTAATACAAATGACATTAACTTGACTACACTAGTTTCAATAGTTACAGATTTTCTGACAACCTGTTTTCAATAATTTTTATTTTATTTTTAATTGCATTCCCTTCCAAAGTGAATTCAGTAAAAGTTCTCATTGTTTTAGATGTTTTGAAGAAAACCATATTCCCGGACTATTTCTCATAGGTGGATTATTGGTCGCGACAGGATTTTTTGTCCCGGGATTTTTTGTCAGGCGTGAAATGTCACTTGATTTTTTGTCCTAGGATTTTCGGTTATAGACCCATTCGGTAGTTTGGTGTTACTTTATTACAGGTGTATTTAATGCAATGCATATAAAAACGAACTCCTGCATATCTTTCATAGACATTTTTCCGATTTTCAATAAACCAATCCTACGCGTTTTTTAGTTTTTTCATTCTTTTTTTCATTCTTTCATTCAAATTTGGCATTTTCATTTTTTCTATAAAATTATATATTTTTCTTTTTTTTGCTAAGGCATGCATTGCTATTATGCAAATTGAATACGAGTAGGTAGTTTTGCTCGTGTGGAAGTGACGTGGAAGATCAATTATGATTCCTACAAACCGCAAACGCTTTCCAGTCCCTCCCATCTTAACTTATTTTTTCCTCCATAGTCCCGACTTCCGATGTATTTATCTTTCCTATTGCTTCTCATCCTGGTGATCATGATCATTTTGCTCTCCTGCATGTTGTTTCTTTTTTGTATTTAAATTGCAATCTACTAGCTAATGTTCTGTGTAGAATCAACCTTATCATCACCATCAGCATTCACCCAGTCTTAAAACGTTTTCGGCATATTCCTATTTTCTGGTTGCAAATACGAGTAGAGACTTTTCATCAATCGCTACAAAACTCTTAAGTTTTTTCTCCTGTCTATTTTCAATTTTTTTTCTGAGCATCCAGTCAGCTTTCACTTTACACCAGCCAGGGTACGTTTTAGTGCACGGAACATGACAGGAGAAAAAAGTAATTCCGTTGGATCATCGAAAAAATCCAGTTTGATGGATACATTTTCCATATTTAAGCATGGAGTTTGGAATATACCTGGACAAATCTTGTTCGTTCGTGCAGGAAGCACTATTTTATTCTTCCAATCGATTCATTTATCCCCATTGCCATTATAATTCTAGAGTTGTAATGTAAGTTTGGCTAGTCTTGACTCCTTCCATTCCATACAATATGGGAAGCTGAGCAAGTCAACAGCACTTACACTTCCCCTCCAAAGTCGTCAGCTTGTTAGGAAAAATACAATAAATCATTTTTAAGCCGGTTACAGCTGAGCCTATTTTTTTCTCTTGAGCTTGCCCTAATACTGAGCAGCGTTTCCTTATTGCGAGCAATTGGTTGCACCAGTGCAATGCTCCTTTTCCAGCTTGAAACTAGAATAATGTAATATTTTGAATTTCAATTGATTTCCTGTTCGCTTTTTGTACTTTTGCGCCAGTCAAATTCCTAGTTTTCTTCCTTCTCATTGTTCTGTTAGATAGAAGGTGAAAGAAGCACAGTCTGAAAGAAATTTCAAGGAAAACACTTTTGTCCCTTCATCGTATCATAATAGATAAATCTGAATCTGCATATTTTGAAAAAAGCGAATAAAAGTATATTGCTCGTGTCATTACATTCGATTTGGGGGAAAATGCTGATGATCAGCTTTACACATGGGTTCATTTTTATTAAAAAGTAGGTAATTTCCTCACAAAAATCATCATCGAATGGCTTAAATATCATATGGCTGATTTATGGAACGAATGTACACCGCGAATATTTGCGTTAAGCTATAAAACGGTTATTTTTATTTATTTGGGCAACCATTTGCAAAATTAAAACCAAATTAGCAAATCAGGAAGATTTATCATCATTTTTCAAAGCAGGCTCACCCTGTCGGTTTCAGCAAAGTGCACTTTGCAAATTGCCTTTAGCTTTGTTTGGCACTGTACTAACTAGAATAAAATCACATTTTAATAATTTTGCAGTTTACTACCGTGGATGAGTAGCGGATAACAAATCTAATCCCCTTTTGATGTTCGTTCGTTAAAGTTTTTCTTGCTACTTATTACTTAGCGTGATGGTAAACAAATACTAGTTTTTTATTACTGATTTTTTCTTAATAATAAAAAAATGTTATAATAGACAATAAAAATATAACGAAATACACAGCTTAATTCTTTAATACTTCTTTAATTTCCTTATTTGTTACACAGCTCAGCTAAAAACCATTTAATTTGAATTTGTCTCCTCATAAGAACTTTGATATTAGGTTGAGTAAATGTAAATTCTTTGACAATATGTAAATTACTTAATAAATGCATTGGATTCATAAAAATTTGTATTGGGAAACACAAATCAACGCTTTGAAATGCATCTGCAAACCACACTGCATCCTTAACAATTTTAATTACAATCTCTGTAATAAAATTCCGCGTCAAGAATTTTAAATATAGCAACTAGTATAGTTAGCTATTTAAACGTTCACTCTGTAAATGTCGCTTAAAAACTTTAACCGCTGATTTGGCATGACACTCTGACACTATACTAAGCCAATTATTTGCTCCGTTTTATTAGCACATTTTTCTTCTTCCTAATTCATGTAAAACAGAGCCAAATTCTTTTTTCTAAACGTTTACACTTAGAAGGCGTAAATTACCCTAAATATCTTCTTTACTACACCGATACCAAATTACAAAAACAAATGTCCAAAGTCAGCAGAGCTTGAAATACGTGTGACTTCATTTCAAAGTCATCCAATCACTGTTGACGCTTGTATTTAAGTTGTCTGGTCTAGAACTATATATATATGCCTTTTACCAAGACACCACAACTACCCAGAATTTGTCTATTAGATTTTCTATATCGCTCATATGTTTCCTTCTGCTTCGATACATTTTTCTTTACTAACACTACGTTATCAATTTTTATCTTAATTCGGCAAAAATGCTGGCACCTAACCTAACCTAACCTCTAATTTTCTAACAAAATAAAACACATAATAACTTTTGTTGTTAAATACAAAAATGCGTTGACTCAAGGAATAAAACAAACTAACAAAACAGGATGGAAAATGAGAAAAATTAGAGTGTGCGGATTTTTTACCCCCACATTTAGGGCAATTTACGCCTTATTTTTCTCCTCTTGTGCTGAATTTCTTTTGTTCAGTGTCTTACTGTACTTTTTCGTTCTTCTGAAGTTCTCTATTCTCTGTGTCTGTTCTACTCTAACTTTCTTTTCAATTGAATTCTGCATTTATTATTGTAATGAACAAAAAAAACTGATTCTTTTCTTTTTTAGGGAAGAGTGGGTTGAAATGTTTTACTATTTTTTGAAAATGTAAAATGGAAAGCTGGTAGGGAGAGGGGGAAAAGGCGAGTAGGATGAGTAACCATACAGTAGGGTGATTTCGCCTTTCTACAGTTTTTGTATCTCCCGGCCAATGCATAATTTTATGATTTTGGCAACGTCTCAGAATAATTTAGATAGGAACAATGGGATTTTCAATCGAAAAAAAATCACTTTTTTCTTTTTTCTTTCGCTCTTTTTCTTTGACAAAGTATCATCATCGCTTTGTTCTCATATTAAATAAAAAATTGTAAAATTATAGCTAGCCAAGGCAAGAGACGATAGATTAGAACTTCAGTGAAATAACTCAAAAAATGTGAGTTCAAAAAATTTTAAAGTTCTGTAGACCATAGCATTGTATCCGTCAAATATAAAGCCCAGAGAGAAAGGGCTCAACTCACCAATTTGTCATTTTAGTTTTTGATTATCTAAGCGTTTGGCCGATGGCTACATATGAATATCAGTTTGAAATGAATGGCGTATTGCTTGTCTGATCAGTTAATGCCCGTAGCGTGCGTCTCCTTAATGACAAAGTTGTAGTTCAAACTACTATAAGAATCTCCGGAGATCAATAAAATTAGAAAGGTTTATAAAGCAGAATTTTAAGTTTCATATTCATATTTTGAATTCTTGGAATAGGGGAGATATTACTTACCTTCCAAATCTACTACGTTGATACTAACAAAGTGTTGGCTAATTAAAATTAGCATGATAGATCATGCCGAAATTCTCGATAAAAACCGGCGGTTCATTTAGCGAGGAAGTAACTACCAAAACAAATGTGTGACAGGCTGCTGGTCAGGTAATTTATATTCCACATGGATAAATCTCAAAACGTCCTTCATGATCCTGCTACAGTGTAGAAATACATGAAGCTTTACGAGCGTGGTTAGTGGTCAAGAGAAGAAAGTTTGAGTGTTTAAATAGATGCTTTTTCCGGCTCCCGGTGCATGAAAATTTACTTGGTTTTTACATACATGGCATATCCTAAAACATAAAATTTAAAAGGAAAACTTTATCTCTTTGAAATGCATGAGAAAAGTTTTTTTGGACAAAACTAATAACGTGTCTTTGAATGGACCACCCAGTACAATATAAAGGGGAAACAAACGGAAAAAGATGAAGAGAAGGGCCGAAGAAAAAACTGTTTCCCTCCCGCCTTGTTTTAAGCAGTCAGAAAAGAAAAGAGATGAGTTAGGTCGGGGTGGTCACAATCCACGGACAAAAAAAATATAAAAAGACTTAGACTCATTTTTATTGCTGGAGAAGAAAAGAAAAAAGGTTCTGTGTTCAAGGCTTAAACAAGTGAAAGTGGTACGAAATATGACGTATTTATACAAGGATGGATGAGCAACTCTGCTGATTTTTTTAACAGCTTCACAAAGTCTGCAAAACTTTGTTACATGGATATGGAATGGATACAGCACCGACATAGCTTCCTGTGTACTCTGTATCCATCAAACCAGCAAGCCAACCAGATCTGCAGGAGGTTTAAGTTGGATGTCTATCCGCTGATGATTTTTCCGAAAAGTCGTGGGGCAACTAGAGAGTCCTTCTGTATAGCTCTAAACTGTGCTACCGGTTTCCGTTTGGCAATACTCAGCGGTTGCTTCTAAAAGCTAAATAATGTATAAAAGTGACTGTTGGTTGTGTCGAGGAAAGTAAACACAACTTGCCAAGTTCTAAAATAAAGCATGCGCTCCAGCATTTTTCGCCATTAAGGTGTTTCGTGGTTGCCTTTCTTGGAGAAAACAACTCTCTAAAATAAGTTCAATTTCCTTACTCACGCATCAACCCAGCTACAAAAAAGATTTGGTAGACAAGTTTTAGCAAAGAAAAGCTTGGCGGTTTGGTCTAAGGAAGTCCTGACGTTTGGACTGGTGTTCAGCTTGCCTGCTGGAGTTTATTTGTAGGGCTATATGTCTCAGGTTACTCAGGTTAAAAGGAAATTGCCAAGTTTTTTTTACTAGTTTCCACCTTGCATAGAGAACCACTTTTACTCAACTTCTATAGAAAATGGCCTTAGTGAAAGTCGACGACTGATTTAACAAGACAAATGCCAATTTAAAACGAATAAATATAAATCCACTTTCAAACGCTCCAGAAAACGCATCTGGCATACAAAACTGAAGCTATTTGTATTTATCCCTAATGCATATTTCAAAGAGCTGCTTTTTAATTCATTCCCAATAATTTTCTCCTCGACTAGCTTTTCATATATAAACTTGTTCATCCCAGTCATCTGAGCAAAGAGCTGTCTTCAAATGGAAACTTTTAGTTTTTTCTTCAATAATCCCATTCCTATCAACATCCACTCAGATTAGATTCAATATGAAAAGGAACGAAATTTAGAAATTTATCTAGAAAACTTTACTTTAGAGACTTACATGTTTGATCATTCACGTGTGTGAGATTCATTCCCTCTACTCACTAACTCCACACACACACTACATCCATAAAATATCCGTTTTTGTTGACTGAACAAACGATAAAGATAGAAAAGTGAGTTGGGTTGTAAGGAGGGTAGCAGTGGTTCTGGCCCCAAACACAGTTTTAACTTCCCATGATCATGATGACAACGGCCACACGATGCACAGGTTTTCCAACCCGATTTATTTGGGAAAGCATTTTATTTGTAAGTTAGAAAAGTCTTTTCCCTTTCGTTCCAATTACTATTTGTATTAAAACCAAAAATGCTTTGATTTCGGCACACAGCTTATATATGAGCCAGTGTTCTGTCCCCTTGCTTTCCCTGCTTAGTGCTTACTCTGGGGGAAATTGGAGAGGCAGAGCTGTCTGCCCGTCTATCTTTTTTGATTTAGCTCAATATGGGTCACATTATTATTTTTATTACTAGACAAGACTCTTCCACTTAAAGTCAGGAGGGTACGGTAGAGAAGCGAGAGAACGAGAGCAAATCCTCTTATTCGCACACTTGTCAACTTTGTTTCAAAGAGAAAAGCTTACAGCGCCAAAGGAAACAAGAAGGACTGGTAAAACATCAGCAATAAATGGGAAACGCACCGCATCGCAGCACTCTAGATTACTGCATTATTAACTTGCGACCGTTTGGTGAAAGGCAAGTTACTACGATCGTCTGGGCAGTCTGTCCGTCTGTCCGTCTGTCTGTCAACACGATAGCGTCTACAGTTTTGAATTTTTTGTGTCTTCTCTCTGTCAGCATCAGTGTTCACCAAAATCACGAATCGAGTTCGTTAACCAACAAAATTGATTAACACCAACACCAGAAAAAAGCCAGAAAAAGCAAAAATTGTATGTAATTTTTTAGATGAAATATCTACTACTATTTAAAAAAGCCATACAATTTTATTTGCGCCAATATTGTGCCGAATAGACTTTGGTCGTGTAGGACACTAAATTGATGATTAGTTGGCACCAACAGTTAAACAGAAAAACAGCAAAATATTTTTGTAATAGGTTTTTATATCAAAAATGCTAATTGTTTAAAAATGGTAATTTTTGTGGCGTAACAATTACTACCACACAGAATGGAATCTGATGCAAACTTCAACACGCAGTCCAACACGATTACTTCATCAGTACAACTACATTAATCAATGCATTAGAAGTCAACATATGTTGTAGCAAACTTCTTTTGTGTTTTAAGGCATAATTCTACGTTGGGTTAATTAAACAGGCATACTGAAAATGGTTGTTGTCAAGGTTATGTGCGTTATATCATTTAGTTAGGTATGTTGAGTTTCCCATACTGTATCCGGTCGCAAGTTTGTATAGCTGTGGATGGCTAGTTACAATGGAAAACAATGAGGCGGATAATGATGATGACGATGAAAAGTGCCATTATGAGAAATGGGGAATGCAGGTTCGAGGTTCTTCGTGTGAAATAGAATGCGTATCAATTCCATATATATGTCCTGAATAACCAATCTATCTTTAGATGCTAGAATATAGAAAGCTTGGCCATATAAAAATGCTTCTTGCACATCCAAAATCCACTCCAGATTAAAAAAAGACTTAAGGCAAATTTATCACCAGACATCGAAAGTATCAACATCTTATCAACTAACTCATTGGAAAAAATTTGTGAGGATATAGGCAAATGGAAAAAAATAGAATATGATACATGGATGACAGTGCTTATTTTGAAGAATTCATTTAAGAGCAAGAAAGGAAAAGGTTAGGTTAGGTTAAGTTTTTGTTTAAGATTGCTCCTCCGTTCATTACTAGCTTTAAACTCCAAAACCATAATACCTAAGCTTGTGTAAAGAAGATGGTTTTGAAAAAAACCTAATAATAAGGTCGAAAGCTTCAGCGACTGTTTTAAGTTGCAAAGTAAATATCGCAACTCGCAACCAACTGCCAGCTGTATTTTCTATGCTATCTCAATGCGGTATAAAAACTATTGTTTCTCTTCTGTTCTTTTTGCTTCAACTAGCTTCGTGCATCCCTAATTTTCTTTCAAGTATCTATTTTCGAGTGGCCGTTTTCTACTTTCTTTCTTCTGTTCTTGAAAGTTCCGCATATCAGTTTTGAGGGATGCCTGATAGCCTTCTCCATCGTTTTATTTCTCCTTCATAGTTAGTTGTTTATATTCACAATCCACATGGCCACTTCCGTATTCGGGATAAATTGGGATGTAACTTGCAAGTAAGTTTTTGTAATTCCCTTGATGATCTCTTTGAATTGAATGCACTTATTCTCTAAACTTGTTCATAGTTTGAAAAATATTTATTTACTGGAAATGGAAGGAGGAAAATCCGCGCATTTTTCTCAAAGACTGTTTTCTTTCCATGTATATTTCTCGTAGGAAAACAAACTTATTTTCTTTCTCTTTTAAATGACAATGTGTAATGTGGGGGAGGTAGGCATGATGCTACACGAAAAGATAGAAGATTTTTTGGAGGACACGGAAAGTGACTTAAATCGATTTTTTGCCTTTTGTAAAGAACTGAGCAAAAGTTTGCCATTCTTACTACTCATTCTAAATAATTTATTCGTTTCCCTTTCCCCTTGTTTTTATGTACAAATTTCCCGTTCGTCTTTTACGATTGAAAGAAAGAATTGCTTGTTTGTGCTATCATCATTGTTTTGCCTTTAGTTAGACTTCTTTACTTTTCTGACAAAGGCTACATATCAATCTTTCCCGTTTCATTTGTATTAGAAAATCCCGTAAAAATGGGTATGAAGCAAAATACAGATTCTGGAGGATAGAGCTTGTAAAAAATACGGTAAGGAAGTCCGTACTCATCATCCTTGACCACCCGGAGAAATCCAAGCATTGCATTCAATTCATATCCAGACTCGTATCCGCTTGCAGATGTGATATGATAACGTTTGTATAAATGCCCACGCTTTCCATTCTTTACTCTCCATCTAAGCATTCACAAACCCCAATCAACATGCTCAGCCCCATCCATGCCATGAAGGGTATTATATATTCCGTCTGGCAGTGGAAAAAACTAATACATATTTCCAAAAAAGAAGCCAATATTCCATTTGAAGGAATGCAGAAGGGTTTTCGTATCTCATGGTGAATTTTTCAAATGCTGGAAGAATGTGTTGTAGGAAAAAGGGCAGAAGTTTTATGGCGGCTTCTCCTAGCTGAAATTTTGTTGGTTTTAAAAAGCCACATCGGGAAGGAAACATTCCGGCAGTAGGGAAAGCGTATAAATGTGGTAACTAGATAAAGTGAGTGCCCTACATTAAAATGGATGGGAATGGGATGGGAGCAAGGTTTGTTAAAAAATTGCTTTTACATTTCTCTTTTACGCCGTCATCATGCCATTCTGTGAGTTTAAGAGAAGCATTTTATGTATCTCTCCAGGAATGGATCGTTGAGTTGGTTTTATTTGTTGTTTTGGGAAACGGGATATTTGTTGGCTAGAAAGAAATTGTAGAAACTACGTGTGTTAGTTGCTGTTGATGATCCTAAAGTTTAACTGATGGGAGTTGTGATTGTAGTGGGGAGATGTTTTTGAAAGTAAAAAATGAAGCAAGAAAATTACACGTCGGGAGTCGGCGTGCTCCTAATAGGAAGTGATAAAGAAAGTTTTTGGATTTGTCGCTATCCTTGCCACAAGCGGAATTCATATTCTTCAACCTTACCGCATCACATTCCACAACTTTTCTTGCGTATTTATTTCTTCGTCCACATTATTCCTCAAATGTTCCCCCTAAATCTATCATGAAGACTCCATGAAGGTATCGGTTAGGTCTCACTAATTGAAAATTTCCTACGAAAAATTATCCTGGCAGATAGTCGTGAGATAGTAGTAGACATTTTTATTAGTACACAATTAGGGTATATAGAATTTAACTATTTTTCAATCACAGTAATTTACAATTACTGTAATTTGAGATTTTTTTATTTTGTAGAAGTTGAATTATTCGAGGAATTGCAAATTTGCAGTATTACTGATATAACTAGTGCACGGCTCAATATTATTATAATGTTGACAAAAAGCATATAAATTCAAACTGTAAATTCCAACACCGATCGCGCATATCCCAGTTTATATTACAAGTAATAAAATTGAAATAACAAATATGCAACTAGATTTGTACTTACGTTAAGCTCAAGGACCTTCCACTCGTAAAGTAATATTTAAGAGGTTCACCTCATCATATTATAGTCATGTCACATTGCGTTTCTTTTATAATTTGCGTTAACAAGAAAGCATACTAGTTTATATACAGCTTGCCAAACGACACAAAAAAAGTAGAAATTCAATACATGTAGATTTGTTACGGCAAAAAAGTGAAATCTAACAGAAATTAGTAGTTTGATCTGACTTGTGTGTAGCACTGTCTGTCGCAGATATTGTGCAAAATAGGTGGTAGTAAGAGGTTCTTTGTGAGCTCACTCTCAGCAAAAGAAAGAAGATTGTGAGCTCCTAAAGCAGTCAACTACTTTCAAATTTGTGTTGCTTCCCATTTTTTTCAAAATGATTCCGGCCTACTTGAGTGTGACTCTGGTCATGGTTCTTCCCTTCCTCTTCTTGATTTTGTCGGAGCAAGCCGAGTGTGAAATTAGTTCAAAGTCCGACGATAAGAAAA
>JAQGAH010001460.1:0-14178 GCA_034696885.1 Lepidocyrtus paradoxus
CTCCCCTGGAAATTTTTTGTTCCCGGGAACAGTTTTTTGAGTTAATACTCCCTCTATTTATCATTATAACCTCTTTTACCGTGACCGTCAAGCAAAAGGGTTTCCTTTTCCAATATCCACCAGAAGGAAATATCAATGCAATTTTGAGTGGAATGAGGGAATCCGGCCTGGATTTTACAGCATTCGTAAATTGCAAAACTTTCTTTTTGCATATATTTCACGATCAGAGGTTGTGCTCGAGACTCGAATGATGTTTCATTCCAAACAGTATCAAGTTGGTTTAGGCATACTGTCTTGCAAAATCAATGGCTTTATTTGTTATTTATTCATTCCTTCATTCATCCCATGACATAAATTCTTTCTTTCCCGCTGCTGTCCACACAGAGGGTTGTTTTTTATTTCCCACATAAAACTCAAAATATTTACTCAAGTTTTTTCAAGCAACTTGAAATTATATATGTTAAGTTTGAAGCGAAAGCTTTGGTTAGTTCGTGTTTTCCGCAAGAATTGGTCCCTCTACGAATATTCAAGTTTACAAGCGATTGAAAATAGCTAGAGAAGATAGGTCCTCCTCCTTGAGCTACAATAGTTAGCTGCTTATTTCAATTTGAAATAGTCATTCATCATTTTCAAAGGTATATGAACCGAATTGTAATGCAGTGGTAGTTGAAAATTACTCACTCAAGAAGAACCCCCCAGGTTTGGTTTTGACAACTTGGTGTGACAACTGTGGTGTGTTGGCCATACTGTAACCTAGTCAAAGTCAAAAAGTTTGTTTTTGCTGCTCTTGAAATTGAAAATGAAAAATAAACCGAGTCAATCAACTCAACATCAGGGTGACTAAAAGATTTAAACTAATTTTCTCCTTGTAAACTGTACACATTTCACTGTCGTACTTTATAAACATTTCTATCATCCTATTTTTCAAACAAGAAGTTTAAAAGCAAACTTACCAATAACGTTAACGTATTACTGAAACCAAACAAAACAAGCTCTGATCACTACATATTTCAGTCAATAAAATTCCCTTCTATCGCTTTTAAATAAAATAATGTATTCAATCAAAACATAAAATGTTCTGCAAATAATGTATCCGTTTTCCGCACTAAAACATTTCCGCAAAATTGGATTACAAAATAGAAATGAAATCAGAAAAGGACCCATTTAAGGTTTTACCTTCCAATCTAAGTGCTTCCCGTGAAAGTTCAATAGTTAATGATGATAAGAGGGATGCTCAATTTCCATCAAGCACGAAACTACTAACCATAACATTACCAAACGATTCCTTCAATGTTCCTTGCATTTTCGGTCTTTACTTGCACGCGCAAGTAAAAACTTCCCTTTCGGACAACAGGACGAGCACCACCCGTACTATTTGAGGAAAGGTTGGAATAGGAAGCAAACAGTTCCAATATCTAAGTTCATTCCATGACTGGGTTAAAGGCAAGCGTTTCTCGGTGTGCCAGCTCAGTCAGCGGACTGCTCTGCTCACTGTCTCCTACGCTGTGTCGCGATTCTGCTTTTCTCAGCGTCAAGCAACAAAGACCATCTCCAAAGCTCATATATAGTTACCAAAGGGTTTACAATCCGGTAAATCTATTCTTCACAGATCAGATACAGAATCTGTATATTAGTAGCTTGTTTTTGACTAGTTGTAATGTAATGTGAAGCTGTTGTAAAAAGGTCGTATAAAACTTTTAAAGGAAACACAGGAAGGAAACAGATGGTACCTACCAAAAGGCCACATTTTATTTCACTTTGAAGTAATTTTGCAAGATTGTTTCAGTGTGAATACGAGCTAAACTAATCCAGAAGTTTGTGTTGGTCACCCTTCAAAATGCATCCCTTACGTTTTGCTCCCCCAGACACCATAAACCACACAACGATAAGTTAAAAGTTTTTTCCTCATCTTTTGACAATAACGTAGAAATAGTTTGACTCTTGTGCTCAAGAGAAAGTGCAGGGTTTTGGCTTACTCTTGAATTGCTAATGACTTGCATACAAGATTTACAACTGTAAGTCAGAGTAACACTTTTTATCCCCAGAGGGTATTAATATTCTTCAGCTTTCTCTGCACTGAGCTTTTGTGTAAAAACCTTGGTACGTACATAGATACAAAGTTACATAGGTATCTATTTGCTAAATAGTTTTTGCAGTTTGGGCTTCTGCTTGGGACAGTAGGAAAGAGCTTGGAAACATGAAAATTCGTCCATGTGGTTTTCCCAACTTTCCAGAGGAGTAATCGGTGAATAATATGAACTCTGGAGATTTATGTTAAGCATCTATTATATTATCCATTTTATATGAGCTATATATCTCAAAGTTTTATGATGTGGCAAAAAGGGAATCTTCTAGCAATTCAGCAGGATTTCGCTCATCTTGAGTTTGAAACAATTTTAATTTTGATGCATGAGATGCACCCAAGAGAAATTCTGTGAACTATTGTGATTTGTTATTAGTGCTATTGTTGAGCTAGCTCAGTGTTAAAGCCACAAAACGCCCTTTTTTTTGAGAAGGCAGCGGAACAATTGTAAGTTGGATTGAATCAAAACGGGATAAACTTGACTTACCCACATTATGTTAAGGTTTTCGCAAAAGTATGCAAAAACTATATGTTAAGCATAGCATTGTGCTCATTGACCGTAAAGTTTTTATTGGAGAGCTGCTGTATGAAATTGCTAAATTATACAGGAACTGCTCGTTACAACGGGTAATTTACTCCTTCCTCGCATGAGCTGCTATTCACTAGTTGCTATTATGTGCTATTTTATTGGAAAGCAGTACAGGAAACGGTTTGAGATAATTCTGCTCAGCAAAAATCGTCAAATTATCCCCAGGATGGTTGCTTCCCTGTAGTGAATTGAAATGAGCAGTGGAGAAATAATCAGTTTTAATGGAATCGGTTTTATTGCAAACCTCTTGACTCCCGATTGAATCAACATGAATGAGCTTTGTTGAGTTTAGTGAGGGATCCAGTGGTGCGTGACTATACACTGATTTTTTTTTGCTGGGTAGGACAAAATTGAATTGACATTTTAAGACCAAATGGAAAATCATTGTTATACTGTATAAGTGCAGGTGCTCTATGAAACGCTGACTTTTACTCAAGTGAAAGTTAATTTGTTCAAACAATGTAAAATAAACTGCTCCTTGCCCTACTTGGAATTACGAGGGAAGCAAACATGGAAAATACTCATACAGTTCACGGACACTATGCTGAAGCCGCGGATAATTCTAGTGGTTTCAGCAGCCTGCCCAATATTACCTATGACGATATCCAGTTCATGGTTCCACAAGTTCTTCAGGGTGCTTGGGATAACCTAACCGTTCCCTTGACTGAATGGCAAAAGTCTGAACTGATTAATTCAGAAGAGTATGGGGTGGGCTGCTTGCTATCTATGTGGTTTATAAATCAACCCAACCTCCCAGAAGGTATTTATCTTGCATGAACTGTATGCACATATGCTTTCATTATTAACCAGAATATGATCCCACAGGAATTGCGAAGAAAACTGATATGACATATATCCTTACAGTATTGTTATAACGTATTGGTTGGTGCTCACTAATCGTAAAACATTGTCTGGACTTTTCCAATCCCTTGTACTTTCTCCATGTCTCATGCTATTAATTGTAAGCTGTCAGTTTTAAATGTAAATTATAATTCATGAGAAAAAGTGCAATGGAGAAAATAGGCGGCTGAGTCGCCTGCCTTTGAAAACGGATTTACTTATTCAAAGAATATTTTATGCATCCCGTTTTTGTATGCTAAGCTGGCTACAAGTAAATCCCAAGCCCAGGAGACTGCAATGACTGCATCTTTGCTATATCATATTATGACGAATCGCCAATTCTCACTTCCCCCCGCTCACATTAATCTTTATCTTCTGAAGATGTGCATGTACCGATGAGGAAAGCAGGGAAGGCTCTGTTCGGCATGCCTATTTTTTCCCTTAGCTAAGAGAAAGCTTAACAACTTCCCCTAAATGAAATGTATACTGAACATCCCGTTTTACATTTAAATTATGGTTGGCACTAAATTTCTGTCGGCTGAAATTTATTACTGGCGACTGACGGATTTGCTATTCGTTTGGATTAGGTTGCTAACATTTATGACAAAAAGTTGGAGTCGCGCTATCTTCTGCTTTCACTAACGTTTTAAAAACTAGACACAAAGAAGTCCCAGTTACAAGTAAAAATCTGGGACTAGGATGTCGTGCGAGACGTCCCGTTCCAGGAGTCGTGTACGGAGTTTAAATATCTACATTTGAATTTAGCAATGTGAAGCAATTCGGACTAGAAAAATATGAGAAAATAAACAATGCAGTTCATTTTTATTTTGTTGCTTTTACGTTTCTTTTCCACTTAATGACGAGACAGCTACACCCATGGGCTAGGCTGCATAAGTAGGTTTTCTGATGAAACTGGCGGTTACGTTGTAAAGTGCAAACTTTCACCTGCTGGCTTTCTACTACATTTATAATGCAATAGTACTTATGTAGATACCTAACTACTAACCTTGATTTAATATTCGTCGTTCCCAGTATCCCACATTTTTATAATTCAGCACAGCCTGCTTCATTTTCATTAAACTTTCATCATTAAACCGCAGACAGGTGTCCGTGTTGACAGGACAGGGACGAGAAATTACTATTTTACGATGCGTGAAAGCAAGTGGCACTTTGGCAGTAAATTGCAGAGACAAACCAATGTATGAATACGAAACATTTCATGTCAGTAACACTTAAATACGGATGTAACATGGAATCCTTGTGGATTAAGGAGCCTAAATATCAATACTTTTACTAAATGCAGGAAAAGCTCTGCCAATCCCAAATAAAAAATCCATCCTATCTCATCCACAAGTCGTGAAATTTTATCCCGACATGTACGCGTAATTGAGTCAGCCTTTCAAAGATTTTTGTTTTATTTCATTAGAAAATTCTAGAAATTATGCGAATGAATGTATTAAAAGGGTAACATAACTTGTAGTTGCAAAAAACTTCTAGGATTTTGTTATACACAATCCTCCTGTTAATTACAGTAAAAAGGAGAGTGTGTCAAGCAAGCCGATGTTTAAACAGGAGCAAAGGGATTATAGTTTGTATGGAATTCAAAGCCCAATTTTAGCATCACCATTGATTAAAGAGATATATGAAGTTTTGTGAAAATATGAAACAAGGTGAAGCTCGATGAAATGAAATGTCTCATGAAAACCAAATATGTTCACTAAATTACATATACTTGGATCTTTACTTTTATCTAGTGAAAGCCGTGAGGTATATAATTATATAATTTGCTCGTCCAATTGTCGATTACCAAGAACTTTCCGTTATGCCTATTCCATCAAATTAACACTGTCTATGCCATGCGTCCATAACTTACCATGTTATAGTGTATATACCTTTGTTTTACGGTTGGATTTGTATTGATTTGCTTTTTTGATTCATTTTGATTTAGCTTTCAATCTGGAAACAAAAGCGTAGAGTTTTCTATTTCTACTTTTTACTGTTTTTGGAATGGATTTTGTTTCAGTTTTATGTGATTAAGTCTGGATGAGTCACAGACGGTATCATTTTGTTATTTTGTATGATTGTCTGTATTGTACTAGTAACTTCTAATTAAATAGGAGCAAATAGGTATAAGTAATTTAATGATTTATGCGTTATGCCGTAAATCTCCAATGAATTGAAAGGAATTTTTATAATGATTTGCGATCCCAATTCATTGGGAAGGTGAAATTGGAATTGTTTGTTGTGAAAAGTAAAGTGAAGGAGAAAGGATGGGCTTTTTATGACGTTCATTCATTCACGTTCATATCTGTCCTTGTTCCAAATCTTCTGTCCTTTCTCCCGATATTAAAAGCGTGATTTTCCCGTTTGTGGGTTGACATTTCAAAACTCATCGGAACAAAGATCAAATTAAATTAAAGAACGAATTATTTATACTGTTCAATGGTGACCTAGATTTAAAATACATTTGTTTAAGATAATTTTAGTTATTATTAAGGTGTGATTACAAAAGTTAAATATTATAGGTGGGAAACAGATTTATCCCATTATGTCAATATGTGTTAAGAATGTAACTTTGAAAATTGATGCTTAACTCTTCCCTTTCTTTGATGCGAAAACGTAACCAGAGTATACATAGCCGCCCTCCAGAGGCCTATCACAATGATGAAATAATGAGCCATGAGATGACTAAACAAATTTTTAAGATAAAAACAAAAACAAACCAAAATAGAATATAGAAGGATAAGCACTCATTCATTAAAATTTTAAGTGGATCCTTTAGAAAACAAGTAGAATGTTTGTGGTAGCAGCTTTTTCGGTGAATATCCCCTCACAGAAATAGATATCATAACAAAGAACTTTTCCTCCGAGCTTACGGCTCATTTGCCGGAAGGGCTAATGGAAACCGGTCGTTTGCAACTTTACTTTTCGAAATAATTATTACAGTTAGTAGCATTAGGATTACGTAATTTGAGAGCACAGATAATTAATTAGAAAATTCCTCGAAAATGTCTTCAATTCTGGCTTCATATTTTCCCTTGCTCTTCATTTGAAGTTAATTAGTATTCTGTTACATGGCTTCATACGTGCAAAGGTGAAAGTGCAGGACATCTCATGATGCTACTAATATACTTACCTTACCATTTTGTTTCAGATACCTATTGTAATGCAACCTGGGATAATTTTTACTGCTGGCCACCAAGCCCCACTGGAACGGTTGCCACTCGCAATTGCTCAGAAGTTCTACATGCGACGCATCCAACTTTCTCCCATCATATTCAAGGTAAACCCATCGGGCAAACAGAATTGACAGTACGGGACTGCGGCAAACTAAGAGCAAACATGACAGCATCAGAAGCTAACTTAACGAATTACTCCATTTATTAAGATATTTCTATGCAAATCACTCCCTTGAGATGAAAAGTGGAGAGCTCATATAACCTATTTACTAGCCTTATTTAATATATTTTCTCATTATCATCTCCATGCAGGAAGTGCGGTTCGGGTATGTCTTGAGAATGGAACATGGCTATGGGGAAACTGGACTAACTACACGGAATGTGCGGACTCATTGGACGAATATGTTCGGAAGACTGTAAGTTGAAACCAGTAGCAATCATTTAAGTACATGTCGTATACTTATATTTAGCTGGTCGATTACCAATTTTCATCTGCAATAACAAGCAACGATGGCGTACGTGTACCTCTGGACCTGTCACATTCATACGGATAACAGCGTCTATAAAAATGAATAACTTCAGACATTACTCTTATCTACCGTAACATAATGCTACATTCAGCCAACAAGCAGACACCCGACCTTGAAAATAAATTGCAAAGTGTAACGTTTCAAATGTCTGGAAAAAGCAATCGGAAGTTTTTTGTCCGATGTATTTGCACAATATGGCGTTCAGTTACATTCCTTAATTTTTTCCACAGGAAGAAGAAAGAGAGCTTGTGGTAGCAGTTCAATACATCCTGTTCATTGGATCTATTCTTTCACTTGTCTGTCTAGCGGCTGCACTCTCAATTTTCTACTACTTCAAGTAAGCTTTCAAATCTTTAATCTCGTGTAATCTATTTTGTAGTCAGGGAGATCTGCGTGTTGCCGAGTTTCCGTCAGTGAACAAGCGGATATTTCCCATTAAGATCGTCACTGATGACTAGTGACGACCTTGAATTTACATTTACAATGATGGAGATTAAGGGCTGGGATGATAGGGAAAGGAAATGATTAGTTTCATAGTCTTATAGTTTACAGCAGCTGTTATATTCCCATCACAAGCGACGTTTTGTCATTATACTTTACGAGGACAAGACGGCCACGACTAGCATTTTGTATGCCTATTTAGGCTATGGCTATATGAGCGCGTGGCTGATGTGATTGTTTCAAATAAAGCATTTCTTATCGTCATCTTATTATTTTTCTGGTATATTATTACCCTCAATATGAATAGAGAAGACATTTCAAACGTGCATATTTTGTTTGAAAGCTAAAGGTGAACTTTTAACTTTTTTATTATTTCATCAGATTTACTCATCTTAGAGTTCTAGGTTTTATCATACTTGAGAAATAAGAAAGTTGACTTTGAGCAATGGATTTATCTACCAAATTATATAGATCCAGCCCATTCAATGAGAAGTACAAAAATAGCCTGTGATTTCTGTTCCGACGGTTTGAGAATCATTAGCAGCGCTAGTGCGTCTGTCGTTTGTAAGATGCTTGAGAAGTACAGAGTCGCAATATAATGTGTATGCTTTCATCTCAAGCAGCCCATTAGCAATTTTCAAGAAAGTTTTCCTTTTCTCTGGTGGGTTGTAGAAAATGGGTATTCCGCTGGGCTTATGAAGTTCATGACAGACTACAAATTGTTAACGAGAGGTTTGGGTATTGAAGCAGAAGTTTCGGAGAAAGTGGACTGACGACCATTGTGTTTGATATGGTTTGATTCAGTTGTATACATAGGTAATAGGTAGACTTTAGGGAAGCTCTCTAAGCTCTTTAAAGAGCTAAAGCTTTTTACAGTTTTAAGAGGATTTTCCTAGCCCTAGTAAGATTAGATGTCACCATTGATGACTGCGGTACACTAAAGGAGCATTATAAAAATGGAGAGCGTCTTACCTTCTGAATGTTAGGCTAGCTATACATTTATACATGCTCAAATGTCAAAAAAAAGTTGCAAAATCTTGAAAAAAAGATTGAGAAAGCCATTTTCTTTTGTCCGTGGAGTTGCATATGCCTTTCGTACTGACTTATTTTCTTTTCTAGCAAACTCATCCTTCTTTAGTTCCTAATAGGATTGGAATTTTGCAAGTACCATCTTTAGCTGTTTCATTGTAAATTAGAATAGAAAAGTTAGCCTACCTATCCATCATTTAAATTAGTCAAGGCAAAAGTTTCAAGATGTCGATATCGGCTTATGTTTAAAAAGTGCAATCCACAATTCTGCGCATCCATTAAATGGATGGTGGTTGAGAAGGGGAACTTTATAAGATTCGGTATTGAAATGAAATTATTATGTGCCATTTCAGATGCTTATGGTGCGACCGAGTTACAGTGCATATTCACCTCATGGTTGCCCTCATGCTACGCTTTACCCTCTTGATAATCATTACAGAGCCATTCATCTTCAACCGTACAAATCATTATAGAAATGTGGTAAGTGTAGCTTTAACTAGTTCTTAGTCCAATCAAATCTCGGGGAAAGTTCGTTTCAAAAATCCTATGCTTAATAGTTTTTTATGCCCTTTGCTGAATATTGAGTGCTTTGAGAAAAGACCCATAATGGCTAAATCTTGAACTTTGTGCGACCAAGGAGAAAACAGGTGAAAGCTTTCAGAGCCCATCAATCAAACACATGTTGGCAGTAACATTTAAAGCTTTTAAGAGACTCTGCAAATTTAACCTCCCTTAAAAACGCTAAGATGCATGTTTCGAACATTTTGAGTCTGCAGGCACCAGATTCAATTACTTTTCAACTCCCACCGTGCTGTCATTCCAGGAAAAGCTCATTGTGCAGAAAGTTCAATTAGTCCGGTAAATTAAATATTGAGACTGCAAAACGGTATCTTGAAATACTTGGAAAAGCGAATCAGTTTAATCTAAATTAAACAATGTTCGTTCTTCTATCTTACCTCTATTATTCCTTCGCTGAATCTGACTTACATCATGCGGACTGCGTAGGTTGAATGGATAGTGTTTTATCGTTTTACCAATATTAAATATAGGGCCTGACCTTCAATGGCATTATAAATAGATCACTGATATATACTTATTGTGAATCGTGCAAATTCAGCTCTAGCGGCTCACGCAAGTTAGCAGATGATTAGTAGTTGATAAAGTATTTAATAGTTTTTTCAATGGAAACAGCAGTACTTATACGAGCTTAATTGTCCAATTATGGATTTTCAGTTTCAATAAAAATCCCGGAGTTCTGAGAGTCCACTTAATTAATTTCCCAATTTTTACACAATTCTACGAATTAATAATCCGTCTATTGAATCAGTCCTTTATGTACCACAGTTGTCAGTTGTATTGTACTATTATAATATTTACAAATTGAGTAAAATACGGTGGTCTATTGTTGGTCACATTTATATTCATATATAGACTCGTGTGAATGACATATGATATTATATGCAAATAACAACATTGACATGCACATATTTATCATAGTATTGTACACAAAACCCTCCCAAAGTATAGGGAAGACAAACTGCGTATCAAATTTAACACCTTTAAACAGATAACGTTTTCCTTGATCGATGCCACAACATTCGTGACACGAATTTCTCCAACCGTTTCTCGATTTTTCGGCTATCCTGAGACAGAGACCGTACACCGTAGGGACAGGCACTACCATTTTACTTATAGCGTAGAAAGTTTTTATTTGTGAACTTTTCACGAATCAATTTCGTAGAAAGAATTGAAATTGTATCACTTTCGATGCAAACTTTTACAAAAAAAAACTTTAAAAGGTATCTGTTACCTGCGCTTTCTCCTTTCCACTTTGTAAATTGCAAACTTTTTGGGCCTCCCCATTCCATGCCCGTAAAACGTTTTCTGTTCCATTCATCTTTTTTGTGCTGGTTGAAAAAGTACGTTTAGTACTCAATGGGAAACGGGGTTTGATGGATGAGTAGTCATCCTTTTCATTAAATTTTGTATAAATTGCAGGATTTCGTCTGTAAAACCGTGCTATCCATCAACCTGTACGCAACTGTGGCCTCTATCAATTGGATGTTCATCCAAGGAGTTTATCTCCACGGGAAGTTGACAACAAACGTGTTTGACAGAGGGACCCCATTCAAAGTCTACTACACAATCGGATGGGGTAAGTGGCTCATTTCCTCAGCAGCGTCTTGAAGCGTTCAAACTTTTGTAGACTTTTCTCTGACATTTTTTTTTGGTATTAATCATGCATAAACAAATACCTGTGTTTTTAGTTCTGCCTCTGGTCCTCATCACAGTTTATGTTGCGACAATGGAGACGAACCACCCAGTAAAATGTTGGAAGGAGTATAGTGACCGGAGTGAGATATGGATTTTGCTTGGTCCAATGATCTTTGCCCTTTTGGTATGTTTATGTCTTTAATATTCATGTTTTGATCTGTAATCTTCGTGGAATATAAGCACCTTGTTTTAAGTCCTTGTAACAATCTTCATCCTTTTCAACTCCCAATTTCGAGTCAGGTTTCTCAAAAGCTTTAATTTGGCCTTTTCAATTCTTTCGAGTTATGTCCATATGCAGATAGTTATTGTTAAGTAATGTCTCTTTCACTGCAAAATAAAGTTTCGCTATTGAACACGCACGCACCAACAACTTTTCATTATACAAAGTCTCACTTCATCCCATCCTGTTACAAGGGTCACCAAGATTCTTTGAGGACTTTCCACAATTCATTTCTAGTCCAAGATAATGTATTTTCAGCTAGGTTTCTTAAGAAAGCATAAGCTACGATGTGTAAATACATTGTCGTTATGCACCACGTGATCTAGAGAAGAAGGAGCTAACGGTTTTTCCAAATGAGCCAAAGTTCTCAACGAATCTTGATGAATCTTGTGGTATAAAGAGGGTCGGGGTACTGTGAGACTTTACTCCATATAACGAATAATTCTCCTGTGATTATAATAACAACCTTTCAGGAGCGTCTCTAGTTCTCTCGGCTTTTAGGGAAAGCCCATGAAATTACATCATTTGTATAGACTCATTACGAACCATCCTTATTCACTAGGTGTAAACCTGGGGATCCCCTGCCGTCATTAGTTTTAATACTACAAGATATTTGAAACGATAGTAATCATCCAACCGTGAATAATAAGTTCCGATGAATAGGGACTCCAAAGACAACACCACATCTTCAGTACATAAAAGAAAAGAGATTTCCCCGCTTCCTCTAGGGATATATGATGCCTACGCCAAGTAATTTTCAATGTGGTTAGTTTTGTTTCAACACAAGTGTGGAGAAAAATATTTTAAATGGGGTTCCCCCTTCAGTTTTAACCCGAAAATAAGGTAGAGTTTAACCAAAGAACCCAGTAGTGCAGTATAATGAAAATGTGGATGACGGCACAGAATTTTCCTGGAAATCACTACACTCAATGTCAATAGCATACTTACTCAAAGTCGACAGCAACTATCTTGAGAATACTTAGTGTATATTAAATTTTAAACCCTCTTTCCTTGTAAATATATACTGAGCAAAAATAAATGCAATTTATTACGAAGCTGAAAGTCTATCACATCCTTAATTGTAATAAATTTACCAGGTTTGTCTGTCTGTCTCGTTGCTAAAACTCCTGTCCAAATTATAATGACATTAATGGTGTCCTCAAATTTTACATAGAATTGTACATAAAACCTACTACTTAAGGGCTTGCTGCTGAATCCTTTTGGGTGGGTTCTTGGTTACTGAAAACCTGGCAAAAGTTAATTAATTTTTAAAGGATAAGTTGGGCTATTATGTGTCATTGAAAAACTCTTTTTGTGCCAATACAAGTAACAAATTCATAGGTTATAATATGTATATTATTTACTGAGGTTTCCAATTAAACTGTTCCAAAAGTAAGTTTTTCTTGTTGCTATTATGTATATTCATTCAACTGCTCGTTTCGGATGGTTTCTGTTATCGTTTACTAGTAGTTTGTATATGCATATTTTGCATTGAAGCCCACTTGAAGATAGAACTTTCCCCCTTGTCTGCACACTGGATCTGTTATCAGTCTATTCCATCCCAAATCCCAGAGTCAGAACTCGTAACATTTGACTTTCATTTGTGAAAGCCCATATCTAAGCAAACTTTCCTTACCAGAGCAACTGGAGCAAGCAACAAATTATTTTAAATGAACTTGAGATTGCAAAAAAGCTGCAGGGGAAAGACATGTGATCTACGAAGTTCCACATCTTATTATGGTTTCAACCTTTGTCACTTTTCCTTGAAAACATGTAGTGAATTACTTATCTATTTTGCTTGAATTTTGTTGTTAATAATAATAAAGTAATCAGAATATACTCAGCTTATGTAATTGTGTCACATTTACTCTTCAATCGGCTCTTTCATTCAACGACCGAATATTCTGAGACTAAAATCTTACTCTTTTGGCCCACTAGGCAAACTTACTTTTCCTGATCAACATCATGCGGATTCTACTTACAAAGGTTCAGCGGACCAACTCATCCACAGATGCTGTACAGTTTCGGTAAGATACTTTCCCTTATATGTAGATCAAATTATGTGTTCTTATAATAGCTCTTTATTGCAACTGAAATAACTACATCCACCACATATGTCTATCTGCTCAACATCGATTCACGCTAAACGAAAAAGAAAGTTGGGAAATGTTTAAATCACTTATGCATGTAAAGCTTTCAGCGTAATCCATTAAGGGCTTCCATCATGTTAAGTACATTTTAATCTACGAGAGCCTCTTCGAAAATGAAAATGAATTTCAAAGAACAGGGTGCTCTTTCAAATGATCTATTATAAAAGCCAAAAGAACCCCACGGTGATATTTAAAAGCACAATGGAATTTGGACATGAAAGATTCACATGTTTGGGAAAAAACTACATGCGAGCTCTCAGACAAAGTAGAGAAAGGCGTTGTCAGAGTTTTTTCCTTGTCTTGTACTGGAGCATAGGCAATGTTGTGTGCTCACATTTGGCAAACACGAACTTGGCAAAAATCCTCTTTAGGGAGACACTGTGGTTTAAAAAAATCACAATTAGGGTTGGCTATTCTGCAGACGCAGTAATAAAAATTCAATTTGATTATTCCTATTTCCCCAAAAAATATAATTGTAAATCACACGGTTAACTGCATTAATAAAATAGAAATATGGAAAAGTTTTAAGAACGGTTCTAGTCTCTTCCTGCTGTATACATATCTCTAATAGTTTTATGCCATTTGTAGTCTGCTCAATTAAACTTTCTAAACTTCGTTTTCCCTAACCTACCACTTTGTTCTCATAGTTGAGTCTTAAATCCTTGAAATGTTTAAATGCAAAATACTCTTGTACATTTTTCATCCTCCAAAGAAATGAAAGTAACTATCACAAGATACGGGAAATAGTTTCGAACCTATTGGAACATTTAAGAAAGGAATATTAGGGAGTACACGTGAGGTGAGCATGACAAACGGTAGACGCGTTTCGATCTAGTTGGATCT
>JAQGAH010001461.1:0-14177 GCA_034696885.1 Lepidocyrtus paradoxus
GGACATTGAATACTCCGGCTTCATATTCTCTCTATGAGTCCTTACAATCATGTGAAAGCATCATTCCTCATTTAACAGTAACAATCAATGGTACCCCGGTGTTTGGGGAAATCAGCAACGATGCAGAAAACACTTATCAATACACGATTAAGGTAATTTTGTTACTATTTTGAATTAAATTGTACTGTAACTAATGTGATATGATATTTGGAGTCTGTTATTTTTCTTAGACAGATGACAACATTAGAATAATTACCGAAGCAATAACCGTGAATGACGAATCCATTGAGTACCCAATCATATTTCAAGTGCGTCAGCGGCAAAACACACATTCCTGGGCGTTGCCAGTTCAGTCAATCTCCCATGAACGAAGGAAATACACTAAGAGTGAACGAACATTGTGCTCTCCGTCTCAGCTGGAACATGCAGTCATAGAAAGATTAATAACGGTTACCGTCTCAACTGCGAGTGTCCTTCCTATCAAATATTCAATAAACGTTAAATATGAAAATAACAAAATTAAAGTTGGGGAAAACAAGCTAGTAGAAGTTTTTCCAATGTCTCCGCAACTACTTCAGTTTGAGTTTCCCTCAGAAAAAGAATCTTACTCGACCGACGTGGAAGTTATAATAGAGTCCAAAGAACCCGGATGCATGACCGTATCTTTTAACCCACCCGATTGCCTATTTTTAAATATGGAAAGCAATGTAAGACGTGACGGCTACTGGCACGCGATGGTCCACAAAGGTGGCATGACCATCTCCAGACATGTATTTCAAAATGGGTTGTTCATTGTGTTAAAAATGCATGATAGTTATGACATATGTAACCCGACAGGTGTTTACAAGGACAAATCCAATGGACCTTACGATATAATTAATGAAGCAAGCACAGTAAATTCCACGGATCAACTAATGGCAGACCCAAATAATATTCCTTTTGTTAAAAATCGGAATAAATTGGTAAACATTAGTTTGAAAAAGTCTGTTACCACATTTCAGTATACAATTGGTTTGTTATTGCCATTGCTAGTGAGTTGTCTTGTATTTATTTTCCGACCCTGTGTGTGCATCCTGTTTCACGGGACGAGGGCCTGCTGTTTTGCAAAAAATGAAACCAATTTACAAAATCCAATTGGCAGTAACGATTCCAGCAATTTTTTGCTGTCTACTTTAATTGTGGCTATGTTTTACTCAATTCCCGCTATCCAACTAGTTTTCATGCACTTGTTTGCCATGCGAATATCGGGAAATTTGAACATGTGCTATTATAATTTTTACTGTGCCACCCCTCTCAATTTGGAATACCTCGACATTACCATTTATGATTTCAATCATTTGTATTCCAACATATTATATATTACCCTTGGGATTCTAGGATTCTGGGTTGTAAGAAGTAAAGAGAGGAAAGAAAATAAGTTTTCTGGGTTAAATAGGAACTATGAAAACCAAATACATCTGAATGAATCTGACCTATATTACACAGCGTCATCAGGGCAAAATTCTCCCTATGAAGATCTAACCGTTATTGAGCGTGGGATTCCACACCATTTTGGTTTCTTTTATGCCCAGTGCCTTGCTCTTCTTGTGGAGGGAATGCTAAGTGCGTCCTATCATATTTGTCCAAACCAGTCTAATTTTCGTCACGGTAAGACACTTAATAATTAAAATTATTGGAAGTAGTAGAAGTACAAAAGATGACAATGTATTCAAATGAACCTTCAAAATCAAATTTTTTCTATAACCTAGCTTGTTTCAATGCTCATTAGTTGCAAAATTGTTTTTGTAATCGGTAAGAATATCGGCTGACAAATAGTTTTAGCCCACGTCTGTTTTTGTCACCTTGTAGTTCTTCACAAAAGTCACACAAAAGTATTCATGTATTTGTCTGAAAGTGTTTTAAGTAGTTAGTGTTTATAGTAATCAATTGAAATTAGTTTTCATTATACATTACTTTACAGACACATGTTTTATGTACGTGTCGATAATGCTCACCACATTAAAGCTCTATCACGGCCGCCATTGGAAGTCCAGTGCAAGTCCTACAACCGCTTTTATTTTTATTGGGGTGCTAATTACCTTGGATCTGTTAGCGGAGAATCTTTGGAGTAATCTTTGGAGCTTGGTCTTATTCTGGAGTTTGTTCACATTTCTTCATCTCTGCTGTTGCTCGCTGGTGTCAGCCCAAATTTTTTACAAGGGCAAACTACGAATTGAAGTATCCCGCAAAACATTGCAAAAGATTTGGAAAACGTACCTAAACGATAATGAGGCAAAGCCTACGGAGCTCAAGACTGATATGTCAGTCTACGTGTTAATAATTATAGGGAACGTTTGGAATTTAGTTTTGCTGATTTTTGGAATTGCTGTACAGCCTAATAATTTTGGTTCCTATTTGTTAATGCTTTTAGGGAGTAATATGGCATTATATTTTGTCTATTATGTGATCATGAAGTTTTTGAAACAAGAAAAGGTAACAAAAGAATTTGGGATTCTCATGGTTCTCGCGTCCATCTTTTGGATTTGGGGAGGGATATACTTTTATCAGCCGAAGACGAGTTGGGAGCTTTCACCAGCAAATTCCAGAGAAAAGAATGAGGAATGTTTATTTCTCGATTTTTACGACTCTCATGATTTATGGCATTTTCTTTCTGCTGCTGGACTTTTTCTTACAATAACGGTGGATATAATTCTATATATTCAATTTTTTTTTAATCTTGTTTTCTTTCAATTATCGTAAATCATCTTGTTTTAATTTTACAGGCACTTCTCATCATCGATGATGATCTTAAGGACAGGCCTCGAGATGAAATTGACATCTTCTAGATTTGATACAATCGCCAATTACATACTGCGTTATCACCTTACCTTACCTCATCTAACATTTTTTTAAAATTAATCTACTTGCACCAAATGTAAACTATATTTTATTCTTTCTAGCATAAATAGTAAACCCTATTGAAGCTACCAAATCATGAACCTTTTTTATACCGGTTTAAGGTAAACCACATATTTGCTAATTGTATAGAAATTTAAAATAAAATAAGCCAAAGAAAACTACTCAATGTTTGGATGATGTATAATGTAGTCTGTGTGAATTACAATTATTTTATGTATTCACAAAAATTTAAATTTTTTTGTAAATACTTGAGTTCATTATGATGACCAACATACAATTGCTTATCACACTCTTGTCATCTCCCAATTACTGAACAACTCATTCCATCGGTCTATCGCTGACTTACTTCCGTGGGACGAAAATGACTTTGTATAATTAGGGAGATTGAACCAGTCCTAGTTTCGGAAGAATCCTTGGTTCATCCCGAATATTCGGTTTTTTCAACTATAAATTACGGAGTAAAGTTGCAAATATGAATCCTGCATTTTCTGAAAAATTGCTTAGAACTACACCAGCAAGCTTACACACACACACTACTTGCTGGAGTAGGTGGAAAGGAAAGCGTTATTTGAAAGTCCTAAATGACGAGGTCATTCAACCTCATACACGAGATAATTGGTATTAAATATTTGCACTTGCTCGTTGATAAGAAAGGAATTTTTATCACCCGCCAGTCATTAATGATATGAAATGAAATTACAAAAACGGATTTATTAACGGGATTATTTAAATAATCTTTATTACTTTCAATCGAGTCAATTTGATTCAGTAGATACCTAATTAAAAGTTAATTATCAATTGAAGTGCATAGAAGCCGGGAACTTTATGTAAAATTCTTAATGATTTTTATTGCTTAAATAAATCAAGTAGGTATGATCAAAATAATCATTCAGCCAATTATTGTCAAATGTCACTGGCTATTTTTTAACAATTGAATGATTTTATCCTTGTCCACCTTATCGTATCTCCTCATCGCTTTATCTAAGGGGGTTTCTCCAGATCCATTCTTGATTTTGGGATCTGCTCCGTTCTCAAGTAAAAATTTGACCGTTTCCAGCACATTATCCTTTGCGTATAATACAACCCAATGAAGAGGAGTGTTATCATTCGGGGCTGAAAAGGAATTGATATCCATGCCCAAAGACAGAAGAAATTTTGAGGCCCGCAAATTTCCATATAGGGCCGCCTCATGGAGCAAAGTAGCGTTGTTGTTGTCCAGATGCTTCCAATCGGCCCCGAGTGCGACAAGATCTGATAGCAATTTTGAGCTCCTTCCTCCGGCAACAGCATAATTTAGAAGGGATCTTCCCAAGCTGTCAACTGCCGTAAAGTTGACGCCATTCCGATTTAGTAGAATCAACGTGTCCGTCTCAACGTCCAGATTTTTCATTGCCAGTTGGAATGGAGTAGAGAATCTGTACTGAAGGGCTGCTCTCGTAGTTTTCAAACCTTTTAATAATTTACTTCCTGGGATATTGAATAGCTTGGATAGGTTTTTAGAAATGAGTAACTCAGCAACATCATTAAATTGCGTTGGAGTGAGTGTGGTCCCTTCATCTACCAATTTGTGCAGGAATGTATTGCCATCCTTATCTTTTGCGAATACGTCAGCAAGATTCCCAATGAGAAGCTTTATGATACTCAACCCGACATTTTTGTTGTTACAAAGGGCTGCTCTATGGAGTGGGGTCTCGGATCTATTGTTCTTTCCGTTTACTTGAGCACCAAGGTCAATAAGAATTTTCACGGCTGTTTCGTCACTGGCGTCTATTGCTGTGTGCAATACCAAGTCCCAATGTTTCGACTTGAAATATCGTAAAGTTTTATTCAGATTTCTGAAATCCGTTAAAACTTGCTCGCACTCTGGTTCTGCATTAGACGGATTAGTTGAATAAAATGCCAGCCTGGAAGAATTCATAAAAAAACCAATAACATATGCAATATATTAAATGTCTATAATTTGATTTTTAATGCACCGTACTTACGAAATAACGCCGACTATAACTATAATAAGTAGTAGGCCGATAAGTCCAAGAAAATAATAGTTGGGGCAACTTAGTCCCCTCTTCTGCTTAACATTGCGGAGAGATGGAGAATTGGCATCGCGAAAAGGAGCATCCCACTCATTCTTCTGTGAACCATAGTCACAGTCCTCATCAATATCAAGATCAACATTTGTCATTTCGGATTTCTGCTTCTTCTGGACAACTGTCCTAGATATTTAGAGAGAAAACTATTCTTTATGAAATTCATCATGGATTGTCGACACTCGAATATCATATAGTACAAGGTTTAACAAACGTATAATTATTCCTGAACAAAGTATTTTTTACCTCTCAACTATGGTGGTTCGAACAGAAACGGTATTTTCTTCTTCTTGGGAACTAAATGCTGTTGATAATGGAATGTGAGGAAGCTCCCCGATATTTTCAACTTTATCATGAGATTGTACACTCGCATTTGGATCACTAGTCTCCCCAAAGTCTTCCCTGTGAATTCAACCCAAAAGATCAATTCCATCATTATTTCATTGCAATTAAGCTAAGTTCTGAAAATTATGTTTGTCTGTGCACGCACATTTCAACCGGATTTTGTACAGTTGATTCCATCCTACCCACAAATGAAACTGATTATAAATTTGCAACAATGGAAAACTAGGCCCTCCCTCCAATCATTCTTTCTGGAAAAGACACCAATCAGTTTCGCTTGAATGATGTGCAGCAAAAATTTGAAGGTCTAGATGAAACTATGCAAATATGTAACTGATATAACTTGATGAACATTCAAGCTGAAGTTTGTGCAGAGGTTGCATATTGAAAGCTTGAAGTGCAAGGAAGTGGTAAATAAACACTGCAGTTTAAAAAGAGGCACAATGACTTGAATGCCAAACTGGAGTATATTTTTGCAAAGAAAATGCGATCACCACTTTCTGTTGGTTTATCTTCAATCTTGTCCCAGTGGAATGAATGAAAGTTGGAATTACCTAAAGTCTTAAATAAAGTGAAGCTTTATGGATTCGTGTTGACAATCATTTCATTATTTCACTAGCATATGAAAATATAATTAAGAAGTCATATTTATAGACTCTGTTTGAACCACATCAATTGCTTCATTGTTTTCTGTAGCATTGGCTATAAGATTAGGAATACGCATGGAATTCAGCACTCTCCAAGTCAATGAGGAATGATAAGATAACATTGTATCAACTTCCTTTTTTTCCTTGAGACATGAGACTATAGGTAAATGTGTTGAGTTGGCAATGAAACGCTGAGACTGATTTTCCTCATATACCGAAGTAACTGAAGAAAGCTGCTTAGCTACCAAAAGGGTTTCCCATAGATTCTAAACAAAAGCAAAGCAAAACACTACATATAGCATCTTCAAGCTCTTACCGGACTGTGGGAGTAGATATGAAGGCCATTCCATTGCATTAAAAGTATAAAAATAATTAATGAATTTGAAAGAAACTGGTGAATTTATTTAGGGAAATGAGGAAACATTTAAGTTCAAGCATTTATCATTAGTTAACAGCAATAGAACAATTGAAAAGGGTCCTCTTCAAATTCATTTCACATAAGTATAAACATTTTCAGCTTGGCTTGAAAACTGTAATACTTTTATTATTTTAAAATGCAATCAAACTACAAAATATGTCAGAGTCGAAAGAGACAATCACATTCATATTTTATTACAAACGCCTTGTGTAAATAATTATTAAATAAAAATGCTTCCAAGCTTGAAATATTTCAATTGTCCCTGTCAGCTACACCATTACTGAAAAGTCACTAAATACCAATACTAGTTAACCTAGCCTGATCAAATTAAATTTTGTACAATGGTAGGAACACTCGAAGGTGACTGTTTTTTGCAGGGTATTTGGTTTCAAAGGTGGCCATCAACAATGTTTTAGTTGACAAGATTAATCGAGTGAGACATTAAAACGAAATTACGGTATTCTGTTGATTTCAGGGACGTATGTTTTGTTTCTGTAAGTTGCATAGTTACTGAAAAAATTACTGATTAAAATTTCAGCATCCAGTTTTTCACATCAAATATCTATACTCAGGACTAGGAGTGATAGGACACGTGTATTTAATTAGGACTAATTTATTTACACAAATATTGTATAGATTGTATGTATGTATACTTGAAGGGGAAACTAATAATCCCATCAATATAGTCCTTTTATGGAATTAAATTACATCATAAATGAAAGCATAGCTACTCTATCCGTACTGTAAGAAAATTGTGAAAATAAATAATTCCAAAGCATGAGTACCTAAATAAAACGTTCTCATTCAAGACCTGTGCAAAAATGTTTTCAATCAAAAATTTTCAAATAAAGCTTGAACAAACTACTTTCCAATATTTCTTCTCTCATCATAATAAAGTCATGATTCTGCCTTTTCAATGGATACAGCCACTATTATAAAGCACTTCCATACATTTACATCATCATGAAAGGGAACTTTGAACAGCCTTCCATAGTACCTCATTTCAAAAGGTTTCAAAATGAAAAGAAATTTTCTTACGTTGCCCACCTGCTTAACATTTTTGGCATCCTGCAATTGGTACCGTTTCGTTTTAGATGGAGTGAGGAAATGAACTCCTTCCAAATTCAGACTTCCCTGATTCAAAAGGTAGCAATTTATAAATAATTCCTGAACGTAGAAATGATATATATAACTATATCCTTCCTTGAAAAATAATTATTTTTCAGTTATCTTGCGGTATTATGCACATAATTTTCTGGTATTCCATACATAACAACTTGGTAATACGTCCCATGCTTGAGCTGCAGAGCAGGAGGAACCTTATCGAGGTGTTCGATATATTGGAAAGTGTCATGTCAGTTATTCTCCTACTCCACACAATGCACCTTCTCTGGTGTCGTCAAACCGACTTGCTCAAGTTGGTTAATCAGACATATCCATTTATTGCTTACTCAAATCGATATAAGGTTAGTCACTGGGATTGAATATTTAGGCAGATGCAGGAGGTAATTACAGATAATTTTAATCAAGGATTCTATCTAAAACGTTTATAGTGGTTTCTCTTTTCTGGGATATTATTCGGCTCGCTCGTTGCACGGGAAGCTGTTCAAGATTTTGCAAAGAACAAGCGAGATGCTGGAATGTACATGAAACAGCTCTTAAATTTCTTTCCACAGGCGTCTGACACTGACTTAGATTCAATCGGACATGTTTTAGTCAAGTATATCATTGCAATTGTGCTGGCGATCACCAAAAAAATGTTCATGATACAATATTTTCTCCTTATATCTATCTTATTGACGTTGGACCAAGTATGGAAAGATTCCATGGTGGAAATACAGCAAAAAGGAGCACAGTTTCGATATGTAAAGTTTCCATTTGATATAAAAAGCTTTACATAGAGATACCCTTACATACATTTATTATAAATTGATAATTTGCGTTTGTAGGTCGCCTTGCTCTACACAAATATGAAAGATCTCCTAAACCAAACCAACAGCATATTTGAAATATCAAACATGTTGATGTATGTTATGAATGTTTCATTTTTTGCAAAAATGACATGCGGATTCCTAACATTTCAATTGGGCTTCGAAGCATCAGTCGCAATAGTATCTTATTGCTTCTACAATTTGATAATGTGGGTAGTGGCTGCGAGACTCCATCAAAACGTAATAGATGCGGTCGGCTTTGTTTTTGTTTAAGCAATATGTACAATTAAAATAGATAAATACCCTATATAATTAATCATGAATTATGATCTTCTGAATTTAACCTGAATGTAGATTCACTCAACAATGAAATCCTACACAAATACCTGTCACCATTCCGACGAGAAGGGGACTTCTTTGGAAGACAAAATCAAGCTACTTTCCTTTGCTAATGAAGTCGAGAGTGATGACCTTGGACTCTCCTGTAAAGTCTTCACCATCACCTATAGCGCATTTGCGTCTGTGAGTGAAGAAAACTTGTATATTCTGAAATTTAAGTTGCAATCAATATGGTCGAAATTGGATACTGCATAATAATAAAGTATGTTACTTATTACTTTCAGATGTTTGGACATATTGCTACATATACGATTATAGCTTTCCCCCTTTGGGGTTCACAATAGCGTTAGACAGTTGCGCAGTTTGTCTGAAAATTGATAGTAAACCAGTGGGAAAAAATGGGCAAATTAAATTTAAGTAGAAATGTAAAGCTGAGGTGAAGTAGGCATACAAACATACTAATTAGAATGAAAGTATTAAAATTTTACTTAATATAAGGTACGACGAAATTACGTGTCGTTATGTCCAACTTTTCAGCAAATTGGACTTTGAAATTTTTTGACTACGTGTCGTTTTGGGCACGTGTCATTATGGGCGCCTCCCTAATCGAAGGCACGTATAGATAAGATGTCCGGATTTGTTAGGCTACATCTCTTGAATTTGTTAGTTGGATCTGCAGATCTGATCTGCCTTGCATTCTAGACTCTTCAGGAAATATTGTCACTTTTCGCATTATTGAAAGTTTGTTTGCGTTTCCAGTTTTTATTTTAAAGTTATGTGTGTTATTAATATATATCACTTATCGATTACTTATCAAACCCTTAAAGATAAATTAAAGTGATGAAGAGTGTGTGTTTGATTTTGCAATTCAACCAGAAAATCACTTGTGCATAAACTTGTAAAAGTCATAGGATTAGAATGGATTTGCTCCTGAACACACCACTTCAAACTGTTCAAACAACCCCATTTTGCCAAGTCATGCAGATTTTTATAATAATCCAATTCTCTTGAAAGGTTTAACATCAGATTGATATGAAACATATATCTGCTGCTGTTTAAAAACTTAAGGTGCTTGGATTGGAACTTTCAAACTGGAGCAATTTTGAGCAATCGCAGTTAATTTACTTTGTAGATAATTATATACATATATAGATTGATTGAATGAATATGAAATGGTAAACAAATTTTACAATAAAGTTATATCGTAAATCTATAACCTAATTTTGTAATCTCCTTATCTCAGTGTGAAATAAATTTCAATCATTTCTTAGACCCAATCAATTGTCCACCGATCGCAGTAGCTGAATCGGGAAACTTACCTATTTTGACAGGATGCAGACTGACATGTGTCCGTTGGCAGAAATTAAAAAGTTTTTTTTCTTTAATTTTCTGGTTAAACACATTTAATTATAATCATTTACTAGTTTCATGGGTTTCCATGGTAATTTAAATTTGGGAAACTTCTCCCTACTTTCATTACGACGCGTGTTGACATTGGTAGTAGGGGTCAAATTGCATTCCTTCAAAAATCAAAATGGATCACTATTGGGGCAAATGGAGACACGAAGCTATAATCATGCCATCGCGCCACGTCTATTCCTTACTCTACTTACCTTTCATCTTATTCTATAATTACAGATATGAGTCGTCAATCGTTGCCTTTCCAATTGCAGTTCAGTTTGAAAATCCTACCAGTTGATAGTACCAACTGGCACATCTGTAACGAGGCTTCATTTAACTACCTTATCGACATATTCATACAATATCTTCAACATTTCACATCAAATAAAACAATATCAAAACCAAAATTTGCACTCATTCATAACAAATATCTCCTCCAATGAACATTTGTTATTAAAAACGTTCCCATAATTCATTTCCACATTTATCTTTATTAGAAATTACAAACTCTTCCTAACAATAAATTTATGAAGACTTGACTAGACGAGACGGTTAACTTATAATAACACAGTTTATTGACAATTAGCTTCGCTGAACATAAATTACAATATGACAACAAGATAGGATATTCTGACCTAACGGGTTACTTTTCGAGCTTCCAATAAGGACTAACTAACTCCTCCCAAATTGCTGGACCTCCGAAAGTTAGCACTTCCGGATATCTTATATCTCTTCATAAATACAAATTACATTAATATGTTTACACTAGTTTCAATAGTTACAGATTTTCTGACAATCTTAATATATTTAACTTGTTAATTAATATAACCGAATCAAATACAAATTGCGATCTTGTTTGATCTCTCGAATAGAGTCGTAGTATCCCGTAAGCATGTGGGTGTCATTGTCATTAATAGCTATGTTTATAGCTATGTTACTAAGATTTGGACGTGTCATGGTTTGCGTGTAACTTGACAACGAACTCTTGACATAACCTTTGGCAAGTCCCATTGGATCTAGCTATATTAATTAATAAGTAATTGCTCACATGCAATCAATTTTATTATATGAGTTGTGAGGCGAGACCACAATGTTCAAATGCATGAGCAATTTAAGAACTTTACTTAAATTCGTAGATCTTATCAGCCGCTAACCGTGACCACACGTTATTGCTTTTTCAAAGGAAGTTTGCTGTCTATTTACTTCACCTTGTTAATGATTCTTCCTAAATTGAGTTATCATGTGCCATCAATATTAAAGACATGATCCCGACCATAAGATTATATCCACTTGACTAAACCATAAATATTCATATGACTCCATTAACGAATTAAGATAAATTTATTGGTGAAGAATTTACATTATGCAAGATTGGCTGAAACTAAATACGGACGGACAATAACTTGGCGTACATTTAAGCAACGCGTATGCTATATGGATTTAAATTAAAATCAGACAAGTGAAATACAGGCTGAGATTCAAAAGATGACTTTTAGATTCGCTGATTGCATTTAGAAAAGGACATAAATAAGCGAAATTTAAATTTTTTCTTGTCAATGGAGTAATTGATAAACCTTTATGAAAACATGTATTTATTGAACTGACTGGGGTTCTCAAATTGATAAGCAAGCATAAAAATAAGTGGTTACTAATTAACAACTACCTAGTAATGAGTTGAATTAAAATTGTTTTGGACTTTTCCCATAATTAGTTTTTTTTAATGAGAGAAAAAAACTAATGACAAAAGCAAAATTTGCATTGACAAATCATACAAATATTCCATGTTTGCTCAGGTAAAAAATTAATGAAAAATAATTTTAAAATAATATATAATAATACAAAATAATAATTTAGAAATAATAATATAACTTAAAAGAAAAATGTTATCGCAATAGTGATCACTGATCAGTGATCGATCACTCATTGCAATTAATTGCATTAATAGGTAGCATGGGAATTTTTTAATAAATCTACCATTTACATTTTCAAAGTCATTTTTATTCTGGCTTAGTTTAAACATCTTTTGTATTGGAGTTAAGGATGGGTGTGAAGTTAAAAAAATGGTACATACTGCATATTTCTCATATTGCATTGACTAATGAAAATACTTCAACAATGGTTAAGAAATAGCTCCTAAGTCCTAGCAATTGGATCCCCTGTAAAAATTAATTCTCATTAATCCAGTCATCTTCGTGCAACTTTCCAGTATCGTCAGTGTGGAGCCACATCCCTCATTAGCATGATTTATAACTGGTCGTCATTGTATTATTTTGCGAGTCCATACATTTATATATGAATTCCGCACAAGTGGGCAAACGATACTATGAATCCATCCCTGCAAAATCAGCCAACGCCTCAATGAAAAACCGCCCCTTTAACTCAGCAACTAATTTAGCGGTTATACTAAAGTTGTAATTATAACATAACATTGAACATGCATAAAAAACTTTAAGGTGTTTAAATACTTGAGGGTTAACTTAGTACATTATCATTTAAGGAAAAGGAACACTTTGTAAAAACGGAAATGAGATTGACGCTCTAAGCAAACTGTATTTCATGCATAGATGTTTGACCGAGAACATTCTCAAATCGGTTTATCTCTGAATCTGGGTATTATTGAGCATTGTATTGTTATATGGGCTATTCAGCCGGTAAACGTACTGCAGCAACTTTAAAATAAAATGAATAGATTTATTTATAAAACTTTATTTTCCTTCGCTAGCAAAAAAAAGTAGGTAAAACGAATGCAATTTAATATAAATGATTTAGTCGGGAAACTGAATATTATGACATTTTTTTCTTTCATTTATGAGATTCTGTTAAATATTCTAGTAGTAAGGGATTCAATGATTATGTAAAGTTGGTAAGTCAACTTCGAGGACCTCCCCCATAGAATTCTTGGAGAAATGTATCTGCGAAATGAAAAAGTAGAAATAGTGATTTTGTAACATAGGTTGTTAGCATGTAATTGATTTTTTTGGTAATGCTAAGGCTACAGCTATAAGGAAATATATGAGTGTTTTTAAGGATTAAAAGACTGTTATCTTCATATTACTGTTCAGATTGGAAGATCATGCGAGTTAAAACTACGTGAAATCATGTAGGAGTAGACTTTTTGTTGAAATAAAAATGCTATACAACACAACAAAAAAACGATGACGGAGCAGCGGAAGATTATCAAGTCCGCTTTGAACGTAAACACTTATTCACACTTAAACACCATCTATAATTAGGTAATTGAGGAAGAGTTACAAGCTACAACCCATTGCACAAATCCCATTTTTGCTTTGTTCTGTGTTCAAGAAGGCAAGGCGCAAAGTTAGGCCAAAATCCTTTGCTGATTACCTGAGAGATCTTCAATCGATAAAACAAAGTTCTACCGTTGATCACTTTTTTTAAATCATTTAATGCATAACACTTCTGCTACACCCTTTTGGAGCATCCGCGTTTCGTTCATCTTACATCTCTAAATTACACAATTTTTAGTTAACACCTATAAGAAATCTAATTGCAGGCAAAGATATAATCCTCAATATGCACTTAATAAAAATCAAAATGAATATAAATTAAAACGCGCACAAGTTAGCAATTTGTATAACCATTCAACTATGTATCAATAAAATTATCACTATCATTTCCCACAAATAAATTCTCGAGTCTTGAATAATGTGAACAAAAAGCTGACGTGGGCCAATTAGTCAATAAAACATAGTTGAAGGTTAAGCAGTTCCACTCCAGTCAAATCTGGTTAACTATCTGGAACCAAAGAAATAACATCAGGCTGGAATTCACAGTTGTTCGCGGGGCATTTGCAAACTTTTAAATTATCGGTCTCAGATACTAGAAAACATACTAATGATATTGCAGAAATGGCTGTGAATTGGATATTGTTACTTGCTTTATGTTTATCAGTGGAGGGGAGAGGTAAAAAAATTTTAACTGTTATTTTGACTGTAAGTTTGATTATGGACAACTGGATTTTAGATTTGCATGTATGTATCATTTTTATTATTAGTTGCCGATTCCTCATCCCAAGTGCTCCTAGACTTTCGCCCTCCAGCCCGTTTGGGCATTCCAATGAGAACACGACCCGTCCAAAAAAATAACGGTGCAC
>JAQGAH010001462.1:0-14176 GCA_034696885.1 Lepidocyrtus paradoxus
GACCTAGCGGGGTAAAGGTCCGGCGGGATAATGGACCTCGGCGGGGTAAGGGCCTCGCGGGGTAAGGGCCTAGAAACGAGATTTTCTCCATATGCGGTAAAAAACAGGCGCTATATGTTAAATGATAGTCTGATAGTGCTAATTCTGATATGATGATGAACGTATATAAAATGTATGTAACCGTATAGAAAGACGATGCTAATGTGGCTTCTTGCTCACTTACAAATTCTAGAACTTAATGCCTTGTATTCCTATAACTCATATTCCTCTCAGCTTCAATCCTGCAAAGCGCCACTGAATCAGCGGAGCACTAAGCTCATAAGAGAAGTGCAGATTCGTTGGGACTGTGACAGTTGCCGGTTGTCCACCGGTCCGTTAGGACCCTCTCAAAACTCTCAGTTTTCTCTGTCGATTTCTTTCTGTAAAGCTTGTTCCTACTTTTACCGTCTAGAATTTAGGCATTTAAATCGCAACATGTTCTCGTGCGAATCAAAGCTTTCTCACTTTCTTTGACTTTTCCTAACGGAAATCTCCTCTGGAGAAGGGTACGGAAGCCGGACTAATTTCTGGCGAAACTGATGACATCAACATTACCTACCGTAAGTTTTTCTCTCTCATTTATCATATCATAGCATATGGTAAGAATGTGTAAGTAGTTGTTGCTCTAATCCAATTTAAGGTTTCATCTGAAATCCAATTTTCACATTAATAAAGTGGATAAACATTCGTTTAGCTATATGCTTACTTTGGAATCCTTATAACTTCAATTTAGTATGATTGCACATATTGTATCAGAATTGTGATGATGTAGCTCAACTAAATCAGTGAATTCGTCACTGGTTGGCAGTAGGTATTGTAAAATTAGTTTCTACTCCTCCAACCTTAGTAAGCTAACATGCATTATAGTGGTTTCTTGACCAAAAAACGCCACGTTACAGACTTATAGAAAATCCAATGCACAAGTGAAGTTCTTAGAAATAAGTAAGCTGCATGCACATTGTCACGATAAGGGAAAAATATAAGATTTCATGCCAGGATTTGGCAAATGCTAGCACATTCAAGATTCGACGTTTTCATAAGAATAGAATGGCTCATTGCGATTCCATCCATTCTCCGCAACTCCAGTATTACAATTTACAATCTTATTATACTTTAATTTATTTACATCCAATCAAAGCATAAAAATAGTCAAGGCTGATGGCTGTGAATCTCGTACAAAACACAACATATTCATGGAATCATCAAATGTGTAGACCCTAGCCACATGGCATTTCACTGGTGGACGGATGTAATTGTAAAATTCATGGAGTTAATTGGAAAAAAATGATTAGGAATTCATGGTACAACCTTACTACATATTAGTATGAGCCATGAGCATACCTAAACGTAAACCTGGTTGACCTTACTTCAAGCAGGACAAGAGACAAAAACTTGTCTCGTTCGCTTCAAAGTATTGCAGTTGACTTTAGTTTAGATATATGTAATACATTCACAGATAGAGCAAGCTGCGTCATGTCATTAATAAGTAAAGTGGCTTACCTATGATGACCGTCATCCGAAATCATACTGTATATGAATATTCGCCAGCCGCCACGCCACATTAACCTACAGCTTGGACTTACTTACTTCAGAATCGCGGTAAAACTGGTGCTGCCGGCATGCCATGGATTCATTTCTCTTTTAATAATGAGAATTCTAACATTGGGACATGAAAATCCCTTAGGTCAAATATTTTACATTGTTACTGCGGTGTCAAATAATTCTTCAAAACGGTGAAATCAATGGGGTAGATCACTAATCCAAAGGGGAACACATCTGTATTTTTCCATACTATTGTTTGTTGAAAGGCCCTTCTCTCGCTTTTTATTCCCTGACATTTTGTCTCTTTTTCGTATGTACAGAATATTTGCTCAATCCACAAACGTACGTATCCAATCCATTTCTGATTCATTATCTTGATTTCATTGAACTTTCACTTGGCAAGTGACAATCCACATTATCGTCAGTCAATTCATTGATAATTGTTGCTTGAACTCATACTTTATGGTTTATACTTAGTTACATAACTTTATATTTTCTATCTTAAAGTTGTGGATCCAATTCCGCAGTTCATTAATCCAAGAGAAAAAAGTCTGTCATTTACCATATCATCTGAGTACCATATGCTATTGCTTGTTAAAAAGGTCCTTCTGACCGGTCTTCTTTCATGGCATTTTTGTCCCTGTTTTATGCACTCAATATTTTTTAAAAAATCATTCATGATTCATGTCTATTTATAGCCTCATAAAAGGCAGCAATTTTATTAAACCTACCTTTTCTCGTATAGCTTAGCCAAGTCAAAAATTATTTATGTCTTTATGATGACATCTTGTTTTCTCACAATCTTATTGCTACATAGCATAAGTTATCTTTCATTCTAGCATGTATGAATTTCTGGAATCAACTTTCATGTTTTTCCATGTTAATATCTAAACAACTAGTTTTAAGCTAGGGTCTGTAGACCCTGTGGTTTAGGGGAGCTTCTTCGATAAACTTCAACCCGAAGAAAGCCATCTTGACATCCGTATTTTACTGGGTCAAGTCAAGTATTGTCATTGCAGTAGTGCAAAGTGCAAGTTGTATGGTGGCAGAGATTACAAGTATTACGCTTAACCAGATCATGATACTTTCACCTCGACATTCAATAGTTATTAAATTTTCCAGATGTATTCATTGAAAACTACTAAAAAAAAGAATTAATTACTCGCTAAAAGCCTTTCATATCGCATTCTATTATATTGTATTAACTGGATGAGTCATGATCATGAATAATCAATGTTGAAATATCCGACAAAAACCAGTTAATATATTAGAGCATCGCGAATATCGCGATATGAAATCATGCCGTTTTGCTGTCTTCTCCTTCTAAGAAGTATGCTAGCCTTAGCCAGTAGAAGTCTGCAAAATTCCTACAAAGCAATTGTGCAGCGTGAGCGAGCACGTTCATTAAATTAAAATGTGCTGACGTATTCTGAAACAGTCTCTGCTGATGTTTTAATAATTAATATGCCCCCTTGCATAATGTCATTAATTCATTATTATTAATGAAGTTGGGTGATGATTGCAGGATTAATTTTATTGGTTCTTAAAGGCAATGGACATATAGACAAGCATATGGTTCAGTACAGTGGTTCAAATAGGCTAGTAAAAAACATAAAAACTAATCTGGTTACTTAAAATAATGGTAAATTGTCCCATCCTCAATTATGATTTGAAATCCACTCAAGAATCGTATGAAATCATGTAGATGCTGGCAATTTTACTTTTATCGGCATATGGTCAGGCTGTTTAATGTTCTCTTCATCATATTATCATCTCGTTTTTCAAAAGTGCATCATAAGGAAATTCAATAGTTTGTCACTGGCACTATAATTTTATGATTCTGTGACAGAACATCTGTCAATCTGGCGTCGTTTTCAGCATCCTGTATCACCCATTTCAAATCATTGCCACTTTTCTCCAACGGAATCTTGCAGTCATCAGAACTTCTAAGTCACCAGAATTCGCTTTGATGCGACGATGCGTCACGATGATTTGTTCCCACATGTCAACCTGCTCATAGAATCATAACCATACATATTCATTATCTTCATGAAAGTAATAAATAAAGCTATCGCGAAGAAAACTGCCGTGATATCGAGTTTCAAAACTCTGACAAGAAGCCAGTCATAAACATATTTTTGAAAAACGCCGATATAGCACTCCAAAGCTAAGTGCTGTTATAAATTTGAAGAATTTCTCTGGTAGCCAGAAATGTCCGCACTGAAATGTTTTTATTGCATTTTAACGAGTTTTGAACACTTAGGTGCCTAAACTTCCAGGAACATGATGACAGCTATTAAAGCTAATTATGTCGTATCCAAAACCAACGAGAAACTTCTAGTAAATGAATTATGCTCTAGATAATATAATAATGAAATCATGAAATGACATGAGGTCATTTATAATGATGGAAAGTTTTGTTAATACCTAATCAAGTTCAGCACGAATTGTTCGGTGAAGGTGAAATTATGTCCTTGTAATTTCATTTAGTATGCTACGTATTAATGAAAAAACTGGATTTCAATTATAATACGTCTACCTAAGTTGAATGTAGTTTAGGCTGTTTGTATTCTTTCTGGAGCCCCCACTCCACAGTAGACGGTACATCATATATCATTCTCAAACACTGGTAAGCATATATTTAGACAGAAAAATTAATAAATTGCCTATATTGTTAGGTATGGATGAGAGAAGTCATTTATAAAAAGTTTTTAAACCCGACCCATGCCAAGCTACCAGACACTAAACACAGACGTGTTTTTGACTGATGATGTTGAATCCCACTAGCATTTCATAATGTAGTTCTTTAAAGCAAAGACATGTTACCTAACTAATGTTCCCTCCAACACTCATACATTCCTACTCATATTTCTCCTTTACAAAATTTGCGCCCATTTTCTAATCAGCACATTTTTTGTCCAGAAGGTGCGAATTACATAATAAATGATACTTTGGACCTGCTCATCATTAGCCATTCTACATCATATAATATCGACCATTCATTATCATATGGGGGGAGGGGAAGGACATTATATATCATATACCCTCTCATCTTCGATACTTATACTCTGTTAGGCCCAGATACACATAGCCCAATCAAAGAAAATGATATTGATAAACAATGTTTGCGTTTGCACGCTTCGCCAGTGAAAAAAAAGATATTCAGATTCCATCCATGCAGCCATGCTGCGCAAAATGTGTCGTCTGGAAAGAAGTTTGGAATATTTTAATATTGAATAGGCCATGCTATCAGGTTAGGATATATTATTTAGAGGAATAGGAATATGTGTACATTGTACATGTGATAACATTCCATACAGTTCCAAGTCCATGTGTGATTGGAACACATACGACGGAATATGTACTTCTCTCAGACAAGACATATTTTTTTCCACTAAACTACCTACAAAAAAAGTGTAAAGCTGATTATTCTGGTTTCTGACCATACGAATGAATAGATTTAGTAATGTAGTAATGAATCACCGATCAGGGTAAGGGAATTAGTTACAGCCGTCATTAAATGTTTTACGGCATGTTATGGTATTGTAGATATATGCATTTTATTTTAAGTTTCGAAACTACGTACATGGTAATTATATTCATACTTATTCATGCCTTAATTATTACTGCGAATTGTTCTCATGATGTGTATGAACGATTCTGAAACACGAGCTTGACGAAATAACACATTTACCATTTGTATGGCTTCCTTACTCATGAAGTTGCATGAAAACGTGAATCTTTGGGGTATTGTGAAAAAGTTGCAATTCGCCAATTCGCCATGTGAGGATGTTGAGCCTGTCGGCAATAAAATCTCAAGATGTTCCAGTTCCACTGCACTCAAGTCAGAGTCATGGTCATGTAACATGATTGAATCATGTACGAAATATTTTTGGCTAGCCTTCATATTCTTCTCGCTTCGTCTCATCGTCTCCTTTGGTTTGGGAGAAAAGCCAAAACTGTCGAGGAAGGGAAACCACGTTTGCAGAAAAATTTGATGATATCATATTATACCCTACAAATGTCATATTGTGCAATAATATAAGTAACAAATGATGAATGAAGAAGTAACAACTTTATGATGAGATTGTGTTCATTCTCAATTAAGAAAGCTGAACTATACACTTCTAAACTTACCTATAATATTATCGTCTCAAATTACACTCATTTACTGAGATTACAGTTTCTTAAATAACTCATGTAAAATAAATTCCACATGTTTTCTCCAGATCAAGCCCATCTTTCAAAGCCAAAACTGATTTCAATTAAAACTCATTGAAAGTTTCATGAGTAATACAGTTTAACCCTATGTTTCTGTAGGCATTTACTTTAGCCTTCGTTCTTCTATGTATCCTTTTCCTTTTAAAGCATTATTAGTTTAATGATGATGTAGATCCAAAGGGAAAAACTCTAAAGGGAAAATCGGTAATTTTCCAGAATACTATTTTCTGATCGTACTTTCCCAGGCATTTCAGTCCCTTTTCATTATCAATATTATTTTGTGGACTCAGTAAAATAAAATCATATTCGTAATCCCTAAAAGGGGTTCTATTTTATAAAGCCATATCTTAACATCCTTAGCTTGTCACCATCATCCGCTCATGGGATTCGATCACAATGTATTTCTTTGTCTACTGTACTATCGTAGCCAGCTAAAAAATGTAAAAGTGGGAAATGTCAATGTCACCAAATTCCATGTAACTTGGCAGGATATTTCTGGCATAATTTTGTGGTACACCATTGTTTACATACATGGTAAAAGCTCTGTGTAGTTCCGCCGCATTTTCTAGGAAATTGTGAAAAAAAGTTCCTAAACTTGCTTTACATTCTATACCTATTCAATGCACAAGCCATGCACACAAATAAAATATGAGACACTCTCTTCTACTGCTGTTTGTCCCCGCATAAGTAGTCACGTCAGTAGACTTGCTACTAAATGTAAAGGGTACTTTATACATATCGATAAAAATATTCCGAATTTCCGATACGGACTAGCATTGCTGCATTACTACACCATGACCCTTTTGAGTGCAAAAGTACTTTGCATGTGTACTGCATACATGAATGTACCTATATTTATCACAAAAACTGCGTTTATCCTACAATTCAACACTTCCTTGCAAACTTATAGCAGAAAGGAAACAATTTTATAGCTTTGGAATAGGAAAAGTACTAAAAGTAGAGGATTCTGAGAAACTGCGTACTTCAGTTTACACAAGGACGTTATAAAACAAGTTGACAAAATCCGAAGTCATACATTTCACAGTTTCCAGCAGTGCCGTCTATTCATCTTTTGCAGTTGTTATATACTTTCTCATGAGCAAGACAGTAAGAAAATATCAACAAAATACAGTATAATAATAACCATGTGCAAATCGAAAACTTTTGAAAGTCATAAATAAGTACATTTTGTACTGGGTAGCGTGAAACCAACATAGATAGAGATAGAACTCCATTGTAAGTTGAATAATATATGATCATTGATCATGTTTAGTCAGTGAAAAATAACCGTAAATCTGCTAAAATCAACCCTACCAAAAATCTAAACTTTTGAAGTTCATGAGATTCTCTTTCCCAATGGTAACGCCAAGGGTATATATATGTGAAATAATTTATATTCATCTCTGATATATGTATCTTTGTTATTGCTGCTCACGTGCAAGGAGATCACATACAATCAGTTTATACCATGCTTCATTTATCTGCATAGAAATCCCTGAAAATCCAATCTCGCCACATGTAGAATTTGATTACAGTTTTGGAGTTCAGGCAAACATAAGGATTGTGTTTAAGGATAAGGTTATATTCATTTTGCAGAGCCGCAACCAACTTTTTTTTATTGAGAAGTCATAAGAAAAGTATATACCAATTATGAATTGACATTGTATTCTTGAAAGAAACGAATTCTGCGAAATAACCATGCAGGTGTTCATTTGTAAAATTACGTTATTATAAAATACTACAAATCTGTAATTAAGTCATAGACCGTCGTCTGTAATTACATGAATGAAGAAGGGTGATGGGTTGATTGGTTGGTTGGTTGCTGCATGAAATGAATGCTTAGGAAGTAGAAATATATTTATGTAATATTGAATCATGCTACAATAACATATTTTTTTTTGCTAATTTGCAGGTTATATAAAACAACAAGTCACAACCCCTTCAGTATTTTGAGACAGCAAAAGTATTGATTTTTTTCAAGTTACCATCCATCGATGAATATACGAGATACGTAGTCAACTAATCCAAAAAGCCTTAATAAGCGCCTGAAACCTCTTTGCCAGAACGATGGGGAGCGAGCTAATTGAACGAAAGAATAGGATCTACAAGGTCGTCCTTACCGGAGGTATGCATACTATCAAAAATTTGGAATTTTCATTTAAATGGCGAAATGACTATTTCATAACTTTTTACGAATTTTTACGAATTTTAGGGCCTTGTGGAGGAAAAACAACAGGTCAAGCGAGACTTTCCAGTTTCTTTGAAAAGTTGGGATGGAAGGTACTGAGGACCCCAGAGACCGCAAGTTGCCTTCTCGGTGGAGGAATCAAATTTTCCGAATTGAACGAAGAGCAAGGTGTAAGATTCCAAGAGGATTTACTCCTAACCATGCTCCGAATCGAGGATACGTTCTTCCACGTTGCGGAAGCACTGAACAGAGACGTTCTGATAATCTGTGACCGAGGGACGATGGACGCCTCGGCCTTTATTGACCAGAGTCAATGGGATGACATACTGAAGCGGAATGGCAAAAACGAAGTGGACATGCGAGACAGTCGCTACAACCAGGTCATCCACATGGTTTCCGCTGCCCATGGGGCTGAGAAGTTTTACTCTCTTGAGGGTCATTCTTGCAGAAGTGAGGGTGTGGACGTTGCAAAGGAACTTGATAAGCGTGCTTCCAACGCCTGGGTAGGCCATCCCTACCTTGACATGGTTGACAACTCGACGGATTTCGAGACAAAGTTGAATCGAATGATCCAAACGGTTTGTACCAGGCTTGGGATCGACGTCCGTGATCGACTTGAGTGTAACGCAAAGAAAGTCAAGTTCCTTATTAGAGGACCTTTGCCAGCAGATAATGCATTCCCGGTGGAGTTCCGAGACTTTACCGTTGTTCACAACTATCTTCGTTCCAGTGGGAACGGTCAATCTCGTCTGAGAATGCGGGGCCATCAGAATCATTGGACGTACTCTCATACCTTGAGACGACAGTTGCATGGACAGTTTGTCGAGGTCAAGACAACTCTTACTGCCAGGGATTACACCATGTTGCTGAACCAGGCGGATATGAATCACTATCCGGTGTACAAAACGAGGCGGTGCTTTCTCCACAATGATCAATACTTTCAAATGGACATGTACCAGAAACCTTATCATCAACGGTGCGATGGTCTAATTTTACTGGAGACGTATACTACCCTGGATAGCGAGGAGTTACTCCAGCGACTTCCACGCTTTTTGAACATCCAGGAGGAAGTCACTGGAAATCCTGAATTTTCCATGTTTAACCTGAGTCTTAGAGGAGATTGGGAGAATAATAGGCACTTTAGTGGACTTCTTTCCACTCTGAGTATCAATGGATCTGCAAATGGGGTTGGAAACGGAACCGAATCAGGCGTCAAGAGTAAAGAACGACAGAATGAGAATGGAAGCGTTTTAATGAACGGTAACGGCTGCTGCAAGAATGGGAATGGGACTGCGAGTACTGCGACGCCAGCCCCATCTGGATCTGGAAAATATAAGGGATATGAAAACGGTAGCGGTTCCAACGGTATTGGTGCAACTAACGGTCACAGCAATGGGACCTCCAAAGCTCTCAACGGTAGTAGTAGCAGTAATGGCCATTAATTAGCATTGTGTCATGTCGAAACTATAAACATTTCGGCAATAACTTTACCAAAAAAAAATCTTTTTTTTAATTGGACTTTTATTCATTTCTTATTATTACATACATTCACCGCAAAGCCATTTAAGGACTCAAGTGATGATCACTTGAATTACGAGTACGAATACTTAAAAAATGTTAAATGTTGAGAAAGATGGAATTGAAATTGCAAAATAACTTAAAGTTTCTGGGAATGTAGATGTTACATATTCTATATATTAATCCTGAATCCGTGTATGAATAGACTGGCTAAATTGTATAGGCTTTTGCCCCACGAACTAGAAAGACAATCTCGACAAAAAAAAATCAAAAATTAATCGCATCCTTTTTGTTTCCTCTATAAAGAGATATAAAAATCAGTTAAAGACGAACATCTATAATTTAGATATAAAAACTGTTACAATAATTTTATCTCTATTTATATTCCATTTCCAAATATTAGGCTTTACTGGTTTTCTCTTAAAAAAACTAATAATCTGGAATCATGTATCAAATAAATATCTAGCAATACTTACAACAACAACATACATGTCAGTTGCGTTTTGGAATTTCTAGAAAATAAAGTATATATCGATGCTTATTTTGTATAGTTGACTTTCACTTCGAAAATGAACTACATATTTTATTTGGTTGCATCAATGTTATATTATGTAATGAATTAATTGGTTTAATAGTCACAGCTATCATGAATTCATGAAACATATCCTTCGACAAAGCATAAATCCTTTCGACCCTCATTTTTCCCAAGCTGGATAAAAGACTTGCACCAACTTATAAATGATTATGATTACTGATTCCTAAAACTATCATTTGAAAAAACGTGAAAATGCAAGATTGAATTGACCTACTTTACTTAGTAATTAATTGTAAGTTTCACCAATAAGCTACTTTCACTTTGCTTTCTCTTGCTTTTCCAATCCACTCTCTAATAGCCATAGAGCTCGGAGCAACCCCCGCCTCATAGATTCAGCATAGGTTGCATGTGCATGGAGAAAGTCATCTGTCCAGCCGTGCATTTATCAACACCGGGAACACAAGCAAAACAGGTCTAGAGTGAATGCCGAAATTGATGTATTTTGCCTAAATAACTTCATTTAGTGCCCAACACCGGCTATAGAGCCAAATTACTGCGTGATTGATTGCATATATAGTTGAAAGTTAACTAAATTATTCTAATTTCCTTCTGATATCGTCACATCCTTCAGTAATTCTATTAAATACGGTTTGTCTTTCGTCGAAAGTGATTTTATATTGTTAATAGTTTGCCCATTTTGGAAACAATGCAACGTGTTACAAGAAGACTCTTCCCACGCTCGAGTGGTCGTGCCATTTGCGATAGTAAAGAAGTCACTGCTCGATTAGGTAGTGATTTTTCTCCCTCATCATGTGTGTTGTGCCGACGTAATTTTAGCCATTTAACTAATCCAGGATGCGTTAATAAAACCGTTAATGCAAGTTTTCGAACTAGGACCAGCTCGCTAAACAGGTTGTCATCATTTCCCCTCAGTAGTAATAAAATTGACCTTTATCCATCATCATGTCGATCAATATCAACCAGTATGACTTTCATGAAGAGAAAGAAGGACTATTATAGGGAGGAAAAGTTACCAAGTAAGTTGAAGCCGTAATAAAAACAGTTAAGGAATCAGTTTTTAGTTAATTCATGCCACACAATTTAGAGTTATCACAATTAAGTGATTAAGTAACTATTGAAATTCTTTAATCTTTTTTAGTTTATGATTATGGCAAGATTAACCCTGAGAAAAAGCGAATGTATGTTTTTGGACAAGCTGCCCATGGAGGGTTGGGGTTGCACCAGTTATTGCAGCCGTACCTTGAACATCATAAGCGAATGCTTTATATGCAGCGACCAGTTCGACACTGGTTTGGTGACACTCACGCTATCATTGACGTTGCAGCGGGCCATGGTTTCACTTTGGTGGCTATTAAACCCCAACAGCAAAGTGGACAAGTGATTTTTGGATGTGGTTACAATACTAAATCTCAATTAGGTAAGCAAAACTTTATATAACCGGAACTAGACACACAAGCTCCGATAGAGTAATATTTAAATATTCATCATTTTTAGGTTATCAGCCAAACAAATGGGGACAACCCCTAGGATGTTTAATAGCATTCGTTCCGCTGCCATTACCACTTGACAAGACTTCAAAAATACTGGCTATAGCAGCTGGCAGGGGACATTCCTTGATATCTGTGCAGGGGAAAGGGATCATAGCACTTGGCGATAACTCTTCTGGACAATGTGGGCGGAATATAATTGAAGATGAGGAGTACGTTGGATCAAAGTATATTTGTAGGATTCCAAGATTTGGACCCACACATGATGATGATGTTGTACAAATGGTTTCTAGGTTTGATGTCAGGTTCGAAATATTCTAAATATTACCGATTGGATAGGATAGTATCAATATTTTTAATAAATCCCGCTATGTAACGATTTATACAACACATTTTTATTTATGTATTTCAGTTTATGTATAACAAGAATAGGTAGCGTTTACACTTTTGGATGCAATCATCAGGGTCAACTAGGCCGTGGGAAAGATGTCACTAGCCAATGGATACCTAAACAGATTGAAGGGGACTTAAAAGGAGAACGTGTTACTAAAATGGTAACTTCTGGAGCAAGCGTTTTAGCCATTACAGGTAGCATTCTATACTTTTTAAAATTATTATCAAACTTATCAAAGATTTCTTCTGTTTTCCATTTATAATATTTTTGTTTTCTATTGCAGATAAGGGGCAACTGTTTGGCTGGGGATTAAATGACTATGGCCAAGTGAATCCTGCAGAAATATCTAAAATCTACTACCATCCAATCCATGTAAAATTACCTCGTAGAGTGGGGAAAATTATTGATGTGGCGATTGGGGACATGTTTTCTTTCGTTTTGAATGGTAATTTTAAAAATACCTTATTGGTAAATGCTGTTATATGTATTATCTGTTTTTATGCATTGTAATAGCAATATTTATGAAATGTTTTTCTTGCAGAATTTGGAGACGTTTACGTTTGGGGAAGTGGCACATGTTTGGGATTAGGCCCGAAGACTTCTTTCGTTAAATCCCCAACTTTGATGCCACCCCCGTTGTTTGGCCGTAACGAATTTAATCGAGATGTAGCTGTAGTGAAAATAGCGTCTAGTTTTAAGTACGCAGCTGCTGTGAACTCGCTTGGAGATTTGTTCACTTGGGGGGAAAACGAAAGCGGATGCTTAGGTTTAGGAAGACTGAATTCGGGTTATCAGTTTTTTCCATTTAAGGTATCGCTTACTTTTCTACTTAGGTATTTATAATTTAAAAGAAAATAGCAAATATGAAAAGTAACTCTTTGTTATGCTATTTTATAGGTTGCATTAGGAGGACCTGTCCATAAAGTTTGTCTGGGTGCGGATCATACGGTACTGATGACGAAAGCGGGATATTAATTGACTGATAGAAAGAACATTTTTTATGATTTGTGAAGAACAAACTAAATAAACAGTGCTAGCACTTCTTGGAAAATATTTCACATTTATTTCAAGAATATTTGTTTTTAATTCATTGACTTATAATACAAAATACCTAACCTATTTTAAGCCATAAATCTAATTGAATGAAATGTGTACAGTCGCGAGCAAACGATAAGGATTGTATACTTAGTTTAGTCAGGATTAAGTCTTTCCAAATTCCAAAACCCAAACGAAGATTGTACTAAGTATTTCTCGTTCCTCCTGTCCAAATATAAAATATTCATTTTTTCTGGGAGTCTGCTCATTGTCTGTCAACGTGCTAAGGCCGTTTCCTTCCTAAAGATCACATCTTTCCTATAAATAAATTCATTGAACTCCACAAATTTTCAAAAGCATCTACATAATCCAAATCCATTCCCATGTCTTCTGCTAAAATGCTGACCACGAACTGAAAAATACGCTTTTTTATCATTTCTCAAGCAAGTATACTTAACCGGCTTGTCTCTTGACCCCAATCCAATCATTAATTTCCACTTGCTAAGGAAATATGTCATTTTTCATTTTCATGTGTTTATATTATTTCTTTGTTAGACAGATCATACATGTTACTCGCTTCATCTCATTTCCAAGAAAGGATGGAGTGACTCATCGACTGCTAAAGCTTCAAAGCAGCGTACGTAAATGTATCTTACACAGATTTCCAACATGTTCCAGTACTTAGTTTTAGACTGCTTGCATATCGTGATGCGGTGGTGTGTGAGGTTAATACATCCGGTATTTCCACATGCCACACATCATCCGTGATAGTCTTTCCCTTTCCATGCTGTATATCTTTCTAGGATATATTTCTGTAAAATGCGACATCGTAGTAAGCCTCGGTATGGGATGTAAAGGATCACTCAAATTCATGATAAACAATATAAGCATGCTGATGCATGATGATCATTCAAAATTCTTTACGAATGGATCATGAAAGTGTCAAAACTAAGCATTTTCAAAAGTTACGAAGGGAAACATTTCTCCGGGTACCCAGTGGTGATATGGTGGCTTTCTGAATAATGCAATTAATGCTGTTTTGTGGTTGACGTCCACCCATGATTTCCATATTGAATAAATTAATTAGACTGTTGTTGCATTAAAGATTATCGTTATCATTAGGGAAGCCAATTTGTTGCGAAAAAATGGCCCGTTTTGTGGCATTTTTTTCTCGAAAAGGTAGCGTTTGTTGCTCT
>JAQGAH010001463.1:0-14166 GCA_034696885.1 Lepidocyrtus paradoxus
GAGACTGATTTGTAATCAGTAATCAATCAGTCCACTATTTATTCCTTTTTAATGAGAAAGCTATGTAAATACTCATACAACATAATGATGATAATAATTTGCCTGTATAATGATATATTGTCCAATGGGGGTAATAAATGTATAATTAAACTGTTCTCTTCTTACGTCAGTCTAATATGCAGTAATAAGTAGAATTATTTATTTATTGAATACGTCAAACCGCTAAAAGTTTCTTATACATATACACTGTTATCCCACCGTTGAGAGTACGTCTTCCCATCCCGTCCAGTTTTTAAAAGATGTTTGGTATATTAAAAGATGGCAAGTGGAGCATTATGGTAGCATACAAAATGGTTAACGGTAACATGTCTGCTTCACCCATTGAATTTCATGTTCCAACGAAATGTCACCAGTCAAATTATATTCTGGCATCTTGATAGTTTGATATAATCCTCTAAAAGGTTTGCATTGGTCACAAACTAAAATTTTATTGGGGTGAGGCGAGGACGAAAATCGCAAGAAAGAATTGTACATTCCAACTCAGGATCAAAAGCCAAAATTTGGAATTTAGTGGTAGCGCAAGCCAATATTGGAGAGAATCTCCAGGCAAATGGTATGACTATTACATATACAGAGCACGATCTACTTTCAGCATATCCTTCCGTTACATTATATGAATTGGAATATTCATGAATGACATGACTTTGCATTAGCCATGGGACCTTTTGAAAGGTAAACAAAATGGCCACAAACTTCAGATGAGGAATCAGTTTAGAGAAAATGGGTTTGACTTGAATGTATTTACATAGCTGGTTGTGTAACTCTAATGCAATCTCTTTGGAGAGTTGTTCATTGTAAAATGGAGGGAAAAGCATTCTCCGAAATGGAGTTTTTCATGATATTCAGGAAAGGATGTGGCAAAATTTTGGCATGCTTTGTGAAGCTGACTGCCTTGCTTATCATGTGCCATTTTCTCATGACTTGAAAAATGCTGCATGCCTGCTTACTGGGGCACAAGCTGTGTTTATTGCAGAAAAAACTGGCAAAGTGTAAAAATGCTTGAAAGCATTTTCGCTCCTGTTCTCTATATATTGATGATGTAGGCTTTAAGCTACAAAATCCACTACTTCCGGGATTCACCTATTCCCAAGCTATATAAAAATTTATGACTTGTGCATTTGAGTGTCTTTTCTTGTTCTTGTATCGAGAGCGAGACCCGAGATCCAATGGAAGTTTCCCTGTATGAGAATACAAGATTTCTTCCCGTCATAGGGCTGGGGAAAATGGGTCGATGGAAATTGCAAAATAAATATAGTTTCTTTTTGCAAGTTTATTTTTGAACAGTCGAAATTCAGCTTTGTAAGATCTAAAAGATTTGGAAACAAAAATCGGCATGTTTTTGATACATACAGCAATTATTTTCAGCCATCGGACTCAGGTCAAAATGTGGTTGAAAGATATAGCATCGTTGGAGAACCATCCCTTTATCTTTAGTTTACTCACCCAAATTTTGGGAATTGCGGTTCGTGAACTGCATAAAATAATTTCTATATGTAATTGCGCCACTAATACAAATACCAGTAGCATCGATACGCCTAAGTATTTTGTTAAGATAACTAAATTGGGCTGAGGTCGCCGCTTGAATCTGAATTTGAGTATTACAGTCTGCATCAAAATGAATGTGGACAAGAGCTCATTTAGCATGTTTCCTTTGTTTATCATCTGCTCATCCTTTCCTCACCGAAAATTTGTTTGAGACCTATGCAAACGATCCTGGATTATACTAAATTATCGACTGTTGAATTGCTGATGCCGGCCTCTAATCCTTTGATCCCTTGTTGGCTTAAAATGGGTCACTTTCACCAGGAATGTAAAATTCATCAGGGGGAGTAATCCCAACGTGCCAATCTTTCATGACTAAAGCATAGAGAAGGCCAACCGCTAATTTTAAGTGACTGGTTATCAAGGTATAAAACTGGAACGCGAGCAGAATTAAAACCCATGCATTATTCTCAGCTTTCTCTCTGATTCAGGTAAGCTTTCAGATCCGACTTATGAGGCTGCTGAAGAGCATGGATAAAAGCATGAAATGATAAGTCCTTAAGCTTTCTTTTTCAAACGTATCTCACTATGACTCAAATTATAGTAATGTGAGGTCGCTAACCAGTCAGGCTCTACATTGGCAAATGTTTTTTTGTACTGCTGGTCTATTCCAGACTTTCATTATGTATGGGTATGGACCCTTTAAAGCTTACCAGAACAGAAGTGAGTTAAAACACGACTTTTTGATGTTTTTGTTAAAGATTGCTGATCGGCCTTTATTTCCATATTTTCTGTTCGCGCATAGATTCGCGTAATTTTTTAATGAGTAGCTTGAGTAAGTAATTAAATAGATGAAATATATAGGTATAAAGCTCGGATCATGTTCCTGAAATATCAAAAAATGGCCTAGTCCTGTCCTGAGGTCAAGCGCATTACTCCTTCCTTTGTATTGGAATCGATCTAAAACGATATCAAATCTGTTTTCGTTCCTCCCATTCTCTTCTATTGTTATTCCACAGGAGAAAAATCGAACACGGTTGCAATATCAATAGGAAAAAGTTATATTTTCTTTGGCAGTAGTTCGTGCTCACTACTCGCGATCAGTAATACTTGATTATTTTATCCACAATCCAGACATAAAAATTGCAAGAAAAAGTTTTCTTTTCTGAGCGGGGAAAGGAGAAATGGAGAAAGCAACGGAGAAAGTTGTCGGGAATAAGAGAAATTGAGATGATTCGTAATTTAGGGCAGTCTACATCACCTTCAAGGCTTCACTTACATGTGTCCTTCCACATCACTGGTAATTTAATTAGAGTTATTGTTACGGAGCGTTTCCAAAAGGGCATCGTGGCATGTTTTCCTTTTAACCTTTAACCTTTTAATATTATCGGAGGAAACAGACAGTGCTGAACTAAAGCCGGCTGAATGCAAAACGAAATAACTATTCATAGAAGCCCTTGGTGTTACTTTTGTCTCACACCCCCCATCAATGTTTCATATGAATTCACAAATTGTAAATTAGCTTGCTTCCACTTTTGCAAGAGACCAACAACCTCAACATTACAATTCCAGTACTTGAGTCAAGTTACAAAATATTCCTTTCTTATACCTATTTATTTTTGTATTTTGTGAACACATCCTGAAACAAAAATTTGCTACTTAATTGCATATTCGGTCCTCCCTCAGGACATTTTAGGTATTTTTCCTTATCTTTTTGGTGTGCTTATCGTACAAACAACCAAATATGTAAGGTTCCAACAGGAGTACGTAGAAATCTTATCTAGGTCACTTCTTTCAGACAAGAAAAGTTGAATGCATATTGTGGAGTTTTTTTCTTTACCAATGCGTAAGTTTTTTCCTCTCACTTCCAATTTGTTTCTGTGCTTGTGCTGCGAAAATGTAATAAGATTTATATATCTCAATTTATTTATTGTTTAATTTTAAGAAATTTTCCACTTGCAAGCCAACGATGGGGCTTAACTGCCGCCACCTCGATACTATATGTAAATTGTTACTATATATTCTATTTCATTTCCCACAGTCATGATCCAAGATCAGTCTGAGTCGAGCATCTAAGGTACATGGGCAAAGTTAAGTACAGATTTACCTGTATGAAGTAAAATGTCATGTAGAAATGGTGAACCTCAAAGTTCAACTGCATTCTCTGTCTACTTGAGTACCATGCTGCGTTGGATGGGAACAGGAATCAGAATCATCTCGAAAGATTTGTGGTCGCAACGCAATCCCTCTTCCAAAGTTCACTTGTCATCTTGTTGGTCTCCCTGTAGGACGTGTTTTGCTCTTTGTCTAAGATAGGATTACACATTTATATTCATTCTCGATTTACCTCAGCTACTGATTGACTTTCGAACACATAGCAAACTTCTACCCCAGAGCGAAATTGAAGATTCCGGAATTTTTTAAATTCAACCGAAGTTTGATTTTCTTGAAGGAAAAATGAACACATTAGAATGGCGAGGAAAGGCACGGGTCGTGGCCTACGTGGACTTGGTAAGCCATATTGTCAATAAGATTATTAAGTTATGAAACGAATTTAATTTGCTGATTTACTTAATAATTAGAATGAAATGAAAATCATGACATGTTATTTTAAAATCTATGTGAAATATGATTTTTGTAGGTCCTGTCTAGCATAGTTTTACTTGGGGTCATTCTCTTTGTAGTTTTTGCTTGTGCTTTCACCGATGTGGTAAATAACCTGGAGATGATAATTGACACCATCAGACATAGCCAGAGACAGGATGTGGTATTTAAAATAGATCCTGCTGTAAAGAATATCTTTGGTGAGTCCAAGTCACTACTTCTTTGAATACTTAGCATAGTATCAAGAAATTGCAATGTCAACATTAAAAAAACAATATTGTTTCCCATAATTTAGCAATGGGTACTTGGATCGTGTGGCTAATCGTTTTGGGTCTGGCAATCTACACTTTCTTCCAGATGTGGGCCGCAGTCAGTTTGTTGAAGGCCACAGATGTGGTAAGTGACCTAAATAATCCAACGTAAGCGTCATATTAATAGATGGTAATTAATTAATAATTAATATATTTTATTGGCGGTGCCTTTCTAGGGAAGCCAAGATCATGAGGCCTTGGGCAAAGCAGCGATCTGGCGTAACGTCACCGTGGCCCTCCTCATCCTTGACTTAATAAAAGTTTGTGGACCTTTATTCATAGGATTCTATATTAGCGGAATTTTTTGGATCCTCTGTATCGTCGTCTGGGGCATATTTCTCTACATCGTCCAGAAGTTCATGTCAGAGCTACAATCTCGCCTTACTATGACATCCTTTTCAGACCCAACCGTGGTCACCATGAAAAACTAACTGGATAAATGAGGGGGCTTATGGCAGTTTAACAGTTAGTAGATTTTTTTAAATTTTTACTTGAATACAGAATACGAATCGTCACTTTTTAAATGAATTTGTTTCGACTTCAACATTTTTTATAACGATCTGGGTCGACGACCGTTATAATGTTATATCTTGTTAGTTAGTTAGTTTTAAGTTTGATTCAATTATTTAACCGGAAAATATTTATAAGTATAAGTTGTTAAATTATAAGCTTCATACAAATACGAGGTATCATATATTAATTTGTACAGTGAATTTATATTGCATTTGGGTAATGTGACGATGTTGCAAAACAAATATATAAATCAAAAAATAAACATCAGTTTAAATCACGTATTTATTTTCATTTTTGAAGAATCAAGAATTTCAAAATTCACCAGTCATTGATTGTTGATAAGTTCTTTTAGGGTTTCAACCAGGGTAAACACAATTTATCTCTCATGACCAATACAAGTTCGTAAAATTGCATCTCATTTTAGGGAGTCACCACCACTCTTATCTTCAATTCCCATATTCACCTATTTTGTTTAATAAGATTTATTATTATTTTGAAACTCTGAGGCATGTATGCAAAAAAGTCATCTAAGCCAAACTCCAACCGCAACATTAGCATCCGTCATACAATATCGCAATCATTAAGTTCAAGATGCGACTCCAATATCACCATGAACTGATAATTGTTCTAGCTTAAGTGGCAATCACTCAGCAAGTTTCTTTTTTTCTACGCAGTCCTAAAAACCCAAATGAATCGAAAGTGGGAGGATTAAGTCGAGTCGAGTGGGTGAAAATGGAAAGAGACTATGAGAAGTGTATCAAGTGAATATGCCATTCATTTGTTGATTAGTTCCGATGTTCTATTGTACTACATTGCATTTGCTTTTTAAACTCAGACACTTCTGCCCTCTCACAAGATGTGTTAGGTATTTTTTCTTATCTTTGGTGCTTCATGCTTATCATGCAAAACACCCAAATGTACGTAGAAATCTTATCAAGGTCAAATCTGACCATTCTCCTTCAGACAAAAAAATGTGAAATTCCTTAATCCCCAATGTAAAGCTTCTGTTCTTACCAAAGCAAAGTTTTTTCCCTCTCATTTCACATTTAGTTTACTTTCCAGTTTTCCACTTGCAAGACAACGATGGGGCTCAACTGCCGTCACCTCGATACTATATGTAAATTTTTATTTAGTTTATTCCTTTCCCCATGACCATTGGAGCATCTTAGGGGTACATGGATAATGTTAGTAAATACCTGTATGAAACTCAAACTGCCATGTTCCATGTTGTAGAAATGGTGAACGTCAAAGTTCAATTTCATTCTCTGCCTACTTGAGTACCATGCTGCGTTGGATGGGAACAGGAATCAGAATCATTTCTCGATTTGTAATCGCAAGTGTCGCTTGTCATCTTGTTGGTCTCCGAGCAGGACGTGGTTTGCCCTTTGTCCAAGATACTCAGATTACAATTGTAATTTGTAATCTTCATTCTCGATTCACCTCAGTTACACTGACTCTCGAACACACACATCAAACTTATGCGAAATTGAAGATTCCGGAATTTCAGAAACTCAACCGAATTTAGTTTCTTGAAGGAAAATGGACACTTTAGAATGGCGAGGAAAGGCACGGATGGTGGCCTACGTGGACTTGGTAAGCCATATTGTCAATATGATTAATTAGGCAACACATTAAAAAATAGTGATCATAATCATTACTTAATCTGCTGATTTAATTAATTGGAATAAAATGGAAATCATAGGATTTTATTTAAAAATCTATGCTTTTTGTAGGTCTTGTCCAGCATAGCTTTACTTGGGGTCATTTTGCTTGTAATTTTTGCCTCTGCATTAGTGTGATGATTAACAAAATTGAACATAGCCAGGCGGATGATGGGGAATTTAAAATTGATCCGTTTTTTACTTCCTTCAATACTTGGCATAGTACGGAGTTCTCGAGAATAGTTGACCAAATGAAACATAGGCAGGCGCAGGATGGGATATTTAAAATTGATCCGTTTTCTACCCCCTTCAATACTTGGCATAGTACGGAGTTCTCGAAAATAGTTGACCAAATGAAACATAGGCAGGCGCAGGATGGGGTATTTAAAATTCATCCTGCTGCAAAGGATATCTCAGGTGAGTAGTATCAAGGAATTGCAACAATAACAATTTTAAAAACTTGATATATTTCTCATAATTTAGAAATCGGTGCTTTGATCGCATGGGTTTTCGTTGCGGTTCTGGCAATCATCACTTTCATCCAGATGTGGGCCGCAATCAATTTGCTGAAGGCCACAGTTTTGGTAAGTGACCTAAATAATCCTATCCTATGTAAGCCGCATAATAAAAATGTTAACTAATTAATAATTAACATATTTTTATTGGCGGTGCCTTTGTAGGGAAGCCAATTACATGAGGCCTTGGGCAAAGCAGCGATCTGGCGTAATGTCACCGTGGTCCTACTCATCCTTGACTTAATGGAAGTTTGCGGACTTTTATTCATAGGATTATATATTAACGGAATTTTTTGGATCCTCTGTATCGTCGTCTGGGGCATATTTCTCTACATCGTCCAGAAGTTCATGTCCGAGGTACAATCTCGCCTTACTATGACTTCCTTTCCAGGTCCGACCGTGGTCACCGTCACCGTCAATAACTAACCTCGATAAATGAGGGGGTTTACGGAAGTTTAGTACAGTTAGTAGATTTTTTTTAAATTTTTAATGAATGCACTTGAATACAGAATTACGAACCATCACTTTTTGAATGAATTTGTTACGACCAATCGGGGTGGGCTACCAATATAATGTTATATCATGCTAGCTAGTTTTAAATTTGATTCAATTATTTAACCGGAAAAAATATTTATAAGTTGCTCAATTACAAGCTTATACAAATACGAAGTATCATAGATATTAATTTGTACAATGAATGATGGTAATGTATTTGGGTAATGTGACGATGTTTCAAAGCAAATAAATTAATTAAATAAATGAAAAAATAAACATTTGTTGTTTTGCTAACAACAGATATAACAAACGCATGAATAAATTGAATTGAACTATTATAATAAAATGGGAGTGGATGTATGTGAACTGTGAAGGGACTACATTTAAACTAGAAATTGGAAAGCCAAAGAGCATAAATTAAATTCCAAACCAGCTCCAGGAAAATTCCGTAGAGGAATGTTCAGCTGTTGACGCTGCATTAATAAATACATGAAAGAGATCCTGGTTTGGTTCCGGAGCAATTTTTACGAATATTATGCCGAATGATAATATTGGAGCTTGCCTGGTTTGGGCATATGTGCTCCTTAAAAATAATCTTGATCACGACGAGAAGTGAACCGGAAATGAAAGTTGCTGCTTCTCATAAATGCCTCCAAATCTCTAGTATAATGCTGTAAGTCTATAAGCAGATGTGGGATTTTCATCCCAAGGGAAAGGAAAAAATGCAATATTGATGCTCCAACATTTCGTCCTTTCCAAGGATTTCTTTCATTTGAGAGACTGCATCTTCCACGACAAAGAAATTTCTTGCCTACCCGTTCAAACAAACGGGCTCGGGCCTTTCAGGCTCAGACGGAAATAATATGAACAAGTGAAAGTGAAGTCATATCTCCTGGATTGTTTAGCCTCCAGCGTTGCAGACAGAAACAGGCATCGTATTAAAAAATGGTCTGGATCATAGTGCATACGGCCACTCGTTCCATTTCCTTCCAATCAATTTAATCTATTCTAGTTTATTTGGATCAAAGTAAAGGTCTGAAAAATTTAATTTAATCCTCTCTTTCCTAAAATTGTATTTCTCTCTTTGCAATGAATGTAGAGAAAATTGGAAAGAAATGAAGTCAATACTATGCAATGAGTAGAGCATTCATCGTTAGAGGCGACGTCTGGTAATGAAAACTGTAAAGGCATAATTTGCAAAGTTCAACTGAAAGCATGTTTGCAATATAGATTTAACAGAGAATATGATACCGAATTTATATCAGCTTTATATAACATGTCTTTTCAGAGGAGACTGGAACAAGATAGTAATAGAAGATTGTTGTTGTAGTGGAGTCCAAAATTACTGAGGGGCAAAATGAGATACTTATAGTAGTAAACGTTTAGGACATCCAGTTAATGGAATATGTATAATTCAACGTTTTTTTGTTTCAGTATCTATGTCCTTGAGTAAATAGGAAAAGAGTTGTCTTCTGACTTGACAAGGACGACTTTATGCAGAGGCTATAAGCACTGGCAATGCAGCTTGTTTTCAATGTTTTCTCACTTAAAAATTACTAAAAAATTAAACTGAACTGTTTCAAAACCCGTCTTGGATTCTCTTCAAGGAATAAGTGGTGCATGTCATCCATCTTTCATGAATCAACATCAAAATATACTTTCACTTCTGTAGAGCTTAATGTCGCGTCTTTTCCAGTGCTTCTGAATAGTATATACATGATATTCTGCGGTTGTGAATAATAATGATTTATGATGACACACGAAACGAATATGATGATATATATTATAAATGATGCGCCAACTAGGGACGGGAGAGAGAATTGAAAGGGGAACTTACCATAAAAGTTAGTCTTTTAACAAATGAAGAAGTCAAAAGTAAGAGATATGGCCATTCTAATTTTAAGAATAAAGATGTGAAATTATTTTGGGTCTACGGTCTTCTTGGATTTTCTTCAATGTATTAGACTGCTCTAGTTCATGCTTTCTGAGGATGCTGAGAGAAAAATACCATCGAAATGTTCTTTTGAAAAGATTTTTAATGGATGTTTGGAAGCAGGAGGGGCGGACAGAGAAATTAGTTCTTGGTTCAAATCTCGATTTTTGAATTGCAGCTTTCTTTTTCCCAATGAAATGAGATGAAATGCTGGGAGATCAAAACGAAAATGAAACCTCACAAACCTTATACAAACCTGAGTTACGAAGGCTTTAATAACTTAACCTTTACAAAAGTTGTCAGTAGCATTCCATTTCTCCCAGTTCAATCCGTCCATTCGACATTCAAAATAATTTTCCTGTAAGATTTGATGGAATTTAGCTGATACGGGTGAATGCTATTCAATAAAAATTGTGTTTAGATAATTTGGTCACTCTGATCTGATATATTGTATGAGCTTTTTTAAAAAGTTGAACTTTCTTACTTTATTTTCCCTGTCCGATTGCAATAATGAGGATAATTGATTTCGCTTTCCAGCTCACCCCTCCCAATTTCATTTTCTCTTTTATAGTTTTTTAATCTTGGCTTAACGTTTTAAGCAAATAAACCGATAAAAAAATAATAAAAAAACCATCCTGTTAACGAGTTTAATGGTAGTTTACGATTTCCTTCCTAGGGAGGATACGAGAATCCAGTTCTGAGCAATTCTAATTTTAAATTATGATGGAAGAGAAAAAGTGGCTTAAATTGCAACTGTTTTCTCAGAAAGTTAATTCTATTTTGGGTCAATCTCGAGAAGCCCTGAGCTAAAATATTACGACTACTTGTCTATTTCGACTAGAAAATTGGCGAATGAGCTTGAAATCAATATTACTCTTCCGTTGACTTTTGCACACAGTAAGTCGGGAGATTGTTGATTTGGCCCACAACCAATTTTGTTTGCTTAATCTGCTTGTTTATCATCTTCTTCTTTTGAGTGTTTAGCCCCGATATTTCAGCCCTGGAGAAGTAAATCAAGATATGGAAGGAAACCAGACTAACTATTAGGGAGCGATCTACCCTACACCATCCTGCTATTTATGTTTACATTAAAAGGCAATTTTAAAAATTAATTAGTAGCAATGCAAACATTTTGGAAAAGGTTTGAAAGCAAAAGAATGGCGTCCGTTTAAAAAAGATCCCTTTTCCCCACCTTTTTTTTCAGCAAACAAAATGCTCTTTCCAAATTTTCCGTGTATTTCACTCGAATGAAAACGTGCCTACTTTGACGTAGGCCGTGATATCCTTTGAAGTAGTTTCATTACAGCGTGATTGATTACATATGCGCATGCAATCAGTGAGCCATACATGTAAATTGAAACCCGTATAGTCGCCTGCACAGTTTTTAACGCTTTGAAAGCTCTTTGAAATCTAAGAATCATGTTTGGATTTATTTATGCGTTAGTGATCCAATGTCAATCATATCCATATATATTTGATGTGTAAAAAATGAGATGAAAAAGATTTTTAATCTTTGTGATCCCCTGACTTTGCAACATGGTCCCATATAGAGCCATGATAGTTTTTAGACATGTGTCATGGATCAAACGACGATTTTGGACATCTTTCTTTCAGTAGTAAGTACCTCATCCATTGTCAGGCTTCATGTCAGACAGGCGCTACGAAAAGCAGTGGATTAGGTAGCGTGACTTTTGGAATCGAAATAATCAAATAAATGCTCCGAAGAAACCTTGTCTGCAGACATATAGGAGCATAAACATAATAGGTATCATTCTTTTCTTTACGACAGGAACATTGACATATTAAGGTATCGTTAAATGCCATATTGTATGGAAGCGTGGATTTGTAGCGCATTTTGGAATTACTCGGCGGACGCAAAAGGTTTATGAGATTTCCGGAGGTTTTGCAAATTAGAGGAAATGGATATATGTACATAACATAAGATAGATGGAATCAAGCAGTATGAGTTGGTAAAACTGTTATAAGTTAGTTCAATAAAGCTTTCTCTGATTTTGACTATCCCCTAGATTTACAATTTTACGAATAAAAAATTCGTTCTCTCTGTCTATTTTTCTTCTATTTATGTATTGCTGTCTTCCTTTCCAAGTGTACTTTTATGACATATCTATACTACTGATCGATTCTTTACTCTGTCGACATGCGACAGATCTAAAATTTGCATTCACTCCAAGTCGTTCTGTCTGAATGAACACTCACACTCACTTCAATCAAAATTGCAACGTGGCATGCCAAAATCATTATCTCGGAATTAATGACTTCTGAACAGCCTTTTTTAATGTCATGCTGTTTCAAAGAGCTCAGTGTAATGGTAAAATATAATTGAAACTGTAATTACAATTACGAATTTTAATATCCCAGCCTTTTCTTTCATATCAAAAAATAAATAATTAATTTTTGCACAGTATTTTACATTTTTATTACATTTTTCATTCTTTCTGTCCTTGAATCGGATAATAGCGATGCAGCATACAAAAAAGTGCATGTTTCATCCAACCGCCAAAAAACCTTCTTAACTTCCGTAATGTCTTGGTTGGGATGTTGAGTCCCGATGATTACTACGATTACTGGCAGAGAAAATGTGCTCCTGACGCTGAGAACCAAGCATGTTCCTCTTGTCTGCATTCTCCTTATCCGGAAAGAAATCCAACGGATCTTGTTTCTCCCTCATTTTGGCAAGGTGCGTCTGCACAGCCTCAAGAAAGTGGATCACGTCATCCTGACTCGTCTGCAATGAAAGAAGGGAGAAAAAATGCGATAAATTGAAATGTCGAGAAAGTTAATGCATTCTTTCCCAAATTACCCTAACCTTGAACTTTCACTTCTGCAAAATACTGTACATACAAACCTAAGTAGGGCAATATTTTTTATCGTATGACGTTACCAGAATTTGTCCGTCTTGAACCATTTCGTATACAATTTGGGAGATCCCATTCTCGTCCCCGGTACCGTAAATATATTCTGCTATCTCAAAGGGAGTATATTCCTTATCCAATTTGAGAACTTGGTTGGAATTGGAATTGTCAGCGGACCTCTTGCCGTTGACAGGCGGTTCATTATAAATAAATTTCTCTGGGAATGGCACTGCCATGGCTTCTGGAACTGGACCAACGCGTTTTGCTTGCAGTTGGAATGGGGGTTTGGAGGAGGGTAGTGATGTTGCTGATAAGGTAGAACCTGGTGATGCTCCAACTTGTTCGGTGAAATTGGACTGCGACTGGGTTATGGGAATACTGGAAATGACTGCTTTTGGCAAAGCCTGCAATTCACAGATGAACCGATTTTAGATAAATCTGATTTTGAAACCAAAAAAAATAACCTATTTAACAATCAAAACTGAAGTTTTACTTTAAAATTGGATGATGGCAAGGATTTAAACACAGCCGAATCACATTTTGTAGAACCCACACACGGATAAGGATTGCAGCCTTTCATGAAAAACGACAGGAAATATAGAGCTAGCAAAAAATTAGCAACTGAATTCTGCAAACTGAATTCTTTTTGGTTCATTATGAAGAAAATTGTATCCAAGGATGGACTATTTTTTAGAATCAGAATATATTTGCCAATTCCCCAGATCAGTGGAATAAGAGAGACGCAAGCCCCAAATGTTTCCGGTTCCAGGAGAAGATCAAGACTAGCTTGCCATGCAAGCGTGCACGTGGTATAAGAACGGATTCCAGTGAAAGCAGAGCCGAGCAGACGCTGGGAAATGGCTGGAATTTTTGGGGCAATACAAGCTTGTTGAGTCGTTTTCTACTTTTTGACTTTCTCTCTGGCACTCTGAATACTTTCTCCAAATTTTTGGTGTAAGGAAGGAAGAGAGGTCCGTTTCATTTATCTTATCACCCACAAAGTCCCGCTTTTGATCAGAATGCTATTCAGAAACAGATGATGATGACCAGCAAACCAACCAGTTGCGAAATTGTGATAATGGCAATAAGAATTACTTGGATCATAAATCATATTAGTCAAATCATAAATCATCTAGAAATAAATGGATAGATGGTGGAGTTGGAAGCTGATAACTGATTATTTATTACGGAAGTTCTACCACGTCAATTGCATGGCGTTGTTCAGCTGTTCTATTTTCGAGAAAGTTCGAACTTTACATAGTTTGTACTTAAGCTAAGTCGAGTTAGTTGGAGAGTCGAGTTTATGCATATGAATTATTCATTTGGTTATTAGATTAGGTAAAACGTATTTGGCTGTCTATCTGCGGCTTGTCAAATCATTTAAATCGACACATGCGTCTCAAAGTTAGAGACATAATGATCCCGTTTCATTTTGCTTGAAAGTTTAGTTTAATTTGATCTATCATCGTCAGTTTTTAAATTACAATTCGTGTTAAAAACGGACAAATCTTTAAAAAAATATAGTTTCATTGATTTTAAATGCTTGGAGTAATCAAGTGTTCAATCCAAACATTGGAAGCTTATTTAACTTAATATAATCAAAAGTGCAAATAAAGTGAGTACGTTTTTGTCACAAACATCTGATAAATTAAAATTGCTTCTCATCAGCTATTAAAACTGTTTTTAAGATAAGGCTGGCTTAAATTATTGGATTTTATT
>JAQGAH010001464.1:0-14163 GCA_034696885.1 Lepidocyrtus paradoxus
CGAAAAACATTACACGAAACAAGCAACATTCAGATCTGTTCTAACATGGAAAGAGTGACTTTTTGGGTGAGTACAAAACTCTCTCAGTACAAAACAGACCATTTCTTATTTTCTCTGATTGTAAATCCCGTGCATGATTACAAGTTCATGTACGTATCTGTATCTTTCAATCATCATTTTCATACCTAAAAGGATATTGCGTATGCAGAGTTAGCAAAAAAGATATGGATCACCATAACCATGTATTCTTGCTCACATTAATACTATTTTTTTCTCTGTTGAATATCCTCAGCCCTTTCCCTTCCTCCTGTTTAGTCATATTCAGTCCAATGCAATGAAATGAAACAATCTCATTCCTATCTCGGATATCCATATCCGAGTGCGTCCTCCTCACTCCCGTGTCCCGTCTAAATATCACTCTTCTGACACTTTTTACATTACCTCCCTTAGATTCTCAATTTTTTTTTGTCTTTAAAAAATATTATTCCCCTATCCTTATGTTTACGTTATGGTCATGAGAGCCAGAGTACCTTTCTGAGCATCAGGATCCCATCGGCATCATAATACCTTGGCACTTTTGTATAACATAAACATAGAGCCTCCATCCCATATCCTTCCGTGGCTTTTAGTCCCCGGCCCGTATTACGTATTTTTGAGAGAAGCTCTCTCATTATTAGTAATTTTTTCTATTCGTACCTTTTTCTTCTCTCTTGGTCGTCTGCTATGTGTGTGGTATGTATTATTTTCATATGCACAGCACAGAACGCATCATACACAAAGTTGCATTGTTATAGGCAAGCATTCTTGTAGCTCGGCTTAGATATATTTCCCCTGAATATTAAAAGGAATGGGTGAAACTGCATAGAAGGATGAGGCTCCATTCTCCCTCGCGCTGTTTCCTCCTTTAATATGAGTAGTTTTGCCGTTTGTTTCGTAGTTGTTGCGCTTTTTCCTATTGTCATCTTCAGTTCTGAGACATAAGCCAAAAGCCAGAACCTGGTATTAAGAGTACAGCTTTTAATCGGAAAGGGCCACTTCTATGTATGTACTTTTGTTTGCTATATGTTTGGTGCTGATGTATCTATCTTTATCATATTCTTATGATATGCATCGTTTGCTTCACTTTTCTCGTTAGTTTTACGGAATTACAAGTACAAAAGCTACATTAACATAGATATTCCTATAAATACACACTTATGCGCGTTTATGAGCTAAAAAAATATATATTGGAGAGGAACATGGCTCTTCCCCCTTTAATTAACTATAATGCTCCTTTACTATTACTCTTCCTCTGTACTGCATAGGTATTTGGATATGTGAGAGAATTTTTTTATTTTGTAAGTAGCCGTGATAGGACAAAACAAAATATTTTTGTGAATGTCCCATTCCCCATTCCACTCAAAGATGTTTTGCGCTTTTTAAATAGGGGAAAAAATATTTTTTTTGTGGGTATTCTCTATATGGTAAATTATATGTATGATATGATCTGGTTTCAAGTATTTTTAATATGTATCATCAACGCTTTAGAAACAATGGATGGAGTGAAAAAGGGTAATGAGGAGTTAGCGTCTCTTCACTTCTGTCCTTCTCTTATCTTTTTACTCTAGTAACTCTACCCAGCCCAACAGAGCTTTTTTTTCTTCTTCTGATCCTGATATAATCTCAAATCATTTATAGTTTACCCCCAAAAAAAATGCTCAACTGTACAAATCACAGGGAAAAACTCTCCCATTATTAACATTAGTAGGGGATATCAACCAACCACAACGGATGAAGTTCGGCGAGTCAGGGAATTTGAGGAGGAGAAGGGTGAAGTCAGAGAAAGATAATGATCTTTTACTTTTAGAAGTTAGAAGATAGGCTGTATCGTCTCGTAGCACTATAAATATTATTTTTATTAATTACGCTACATCAGCTAATACAGTATATTAGACAGATGAAAAGATTCATATAATGCAATGCTTACAAGAAAAAGCTCCAACCTTTGAAAAAGCCAATGAAGACTATTCAACTAAATTCAATCTGCAATCTGCCGATTTCACACTATCATGTACAGAGAACATACCTAAAAATTACATTAAGCCTTTTGGATTTAATTTTTTGGACAGAAAAATGTAGATGTTTGCGAGTGTTGTTGTTGTTGACTCTTAAGATCGGATTATTTTGATTGTTTATTGCAATGAGTGACTCTGGGCTGTCCGTTGAGTTCAGTTCTTCCTTATATTTTTATCGTAAATTGTATCCGTACCATATTAATGGATTCATTCAAAATGGCTCATCGCAATGGTTGAATGCTTGGGGGATTATTCAACTCATACCTAATATTAACATACTTTAGCACAATATGTCTGTACAGATTGCATAAATATTTTGAGATGTGGGAGAGGAGGAAAAGACATATTGTTTGTTTGAAATCGGGATTGAGCTAAATGAAATGGGAATGGGAGTGCGACTTTAGAAAATGACAGAAAAATTCTGGCAGTATTTTGACTTTTAGCAATAATTTAGCATGGATTTAATTGTAGTCAGTCAGTAATGATGGTGCAATGCTGAGATATGATTTTAAGCAAATATTATTCAATGATAAACATAGCCATAGCCTCACACTCGGAACAATATACGCCCATTTTAATTTTTTACTAGGAAATTCTCACCTTGCCCCAATACTTAGTACAAACAGATTTATAATAATTCCTTCTCTTTCCAGTCATGAAAGAGGAGAATATTTCTCTTCTCGATGAAAAGGAAGATGAGTAATGAGCAATAAAAACTATAGTTAAAGCTTGAGATAAGTAAATATTTGAATGTTGCATGGAACACCTTGTTTTTTTAATCATTTCTCGTAAGTTTATGTTTATAACGCACATAATATATATATAATCTATAGTTAACATTACATTGCATTGTAAATATACGGTTCACTATATGTAAATACTTAAATATCTAAATACGATTTCATCTTTGCATAGATATCTATTTCTAATATATTTACCTTTGTACATTGAAATAAATTATGTACTTGATTACTTAAAAAGCGCGAAGCGAAAACGATAAAAGGCGACAGTGCAAAACTCTGTAGGCATTGTTCTATTCTAATTCCCTAGTTATAGTCGTAGTCGTCTCTTTCATTTTGTTAAATAGCGTTTGTCCTAATTAACTTGTAGGAATCTTTAAAAACGGAGGTGTAATAATTTAGTATAGTTCACGGGTTTCTTTTAATGTTTCTAGATCTAATTGCATTAATTGTACATGTATTAATAAATTACGAGAGAAAAGATTCAGCTCTTATGACGCCCCTATTTGCAACTGAATGAGAGAGGAACCATGTTAAATTGTTTCTTTGCTTTCACCCTAATATTTTTTTTATCTCACAATTATGTAAACCAGTAATTTAGTATCCAGCTTGAAAATAGAATAGCACAGACAGAGTTTTTGCATTGTATCGATGAAGGTACACTTCATATATACATAAGAGGGCACTTGGAGTTTTTTTTTAAATAACTTACAAATATTATTTTCCTTTCCAAATTAAAAATAGTTAAACATTTTTCATCTCTCTTCCGTTTTTTAGACAATATATTTGCAAGGCATATCGATTTTTTTTTGTAGTTTACTCAAAAGTTTCTATATAGTTGCTATAAAATAGTTGTATCCCAGTATATGTATAGCCATATTTATCTCTTGTACAAGAACACAGAAATCAGTTTTGGTTTAATGAAACACAAATTGGCACAAAACACTCCTGCACAAAAGGATCAGGATGAATAAAAAGGAGAGAAACAAAAAAAAAATTAGTCTTATTATATTTTCCCTTTCTAAAAATTATTTGTATCAGCAATCTTTGTTTTGTATTGGGAAGTTTGCAGTTTTGCAAATTCAATCCCCTTTGCATTGAATCATTGGATGATGAACTCTGCCTAACATACACATTACAGTTTCCTTACTATCTAAGAGTTCCCTAATTATAACTCTGTAATTAAAAGTACACATGTTGGGTATACTGTAGTAAAATGCATATAACATTACATAGACAAGTTTTGTTAGTATTTAAGACGCACAGACTAATTTTGTTGTTATCCGAAAGGCATTGACGGTTATAGACGACAGGGTTGATGAATGAGATACTCAAATATAAGCAGTCATTTCTAGACACTAATTTCTCTACCGGATCCCGATTCCAGAATCACATTTTAATCCTCAAAACATTATAAATACAGTAGCCATCAATAATTAGCAATTACCTTCTAGGAAGCAATCGAGATGAGAGACGAGTGCTTTAAAAAAATACTCCCTAAACTTGAAGTTCATAAATTATATGCAAGTCTCAGACTCAGTCAAAACCAGCGTATCCTCGTCATAAGTATATAAACTGCACTGGCATTTATGTGTAGACTCTTTCGATACATAAATTTATAATTACTGAATAAAAACCTAATATTACATCATCATCAGTATAGAAAACGTGGCCTAGCTAGTTACAATGGAGAGGTTTTCCCTCTCAAATTCACTTTCTCCTTAAACTTCAAAACTACTGCGCGGGTGGGAGTGCGAGATAGAAAAAGGGGAACAAAAGTTCATTTTTAAAGCTTGTTAGGTACGGTACGATACGATACAAAATACAACATTAAAATCGAGTATTTCTTCTAAAAAATAATTAAAACTCCGGCACCACCGAACATTTATAACAAAAAAATCGAGGTTAAAATAAACGATATTAATTACTTGCTATGTATAAATTTACTATATTAGATAAGTTACACTTTGACATAAAAATGTTTTCGATTCCTAGTCTAAAAATTATCGGGATGATTTCTTGCATAAATCCAAAGGAGCATCTGCAAAAAAAAAAATAAATTCATATCATGTCTGTCTGGAAATTTCATAAAAACAAAGTATTCATTGGTTTGATTTTTTACCTAGATCCACGTCAACGTGTTCCTCAACTTTGTTCTTTTTCTTTGCACTTAAGTTCAATGCTCCACACGAAGGACTTTCTACAGAAGATATTGCACTAGACGACCTCCCAGGGGAAGGTGAATGTTGACTATTGGCTGAAGTAGCTGTAGATGCTTTCCGGAATGAAGGAGTTCCATGAGGATGAGGACCACCATTAACCATCCCCTGCCATGTACCCCTCTGATTGGAATTTAAAAGCTCATGCTGACGTTTACGAATAGTACTACTACTATTACTTTTAGAACTTGGTGGCGACGACGACTGAGAACCTGACGAGGATGATGGGGGCGTACCGGAAATAGGAAAATTGGGGATGGGTTGCATCATACCAAAATATGAGGCCGCCATTGCTGCCGCCATTGTACTATTCGTAGGATTTGCGAAAGGATTCCCTGGAATAAGAGAGCCATACTGGAGGGCCGCGGCTGCAGCGGCTGCTGCGGTGAGGGCATCAGTGGAATGTTGATTGGCACTGGCTCCCCTAGCCAGTAACTCATATGGCGAGGTAACACCAAAGGGCAACGATGACATTAGAGATTGCAACGCAATATTTGTCGCCAGATTTTGGTGAACTTCAGACATTGGATCTTTCGCAGAGTGATGAGGTCCATGAGATGAGGCGCTGCTCTTTCCAGTAACACCTTTTGAAACAGAAGCGTTCATGCCTGCCATTGCTTCGTGATGGCTGTGATGATTGCTACCAGGCTTTGAGGTTTTGAGGACGCTGTTACTGTTTCTACTGTTGCTACTGGGGTGACTAACAGGAGCAGCTCGGCTCAGATTCTTGCTCGTTCTATCTCCAGACTTTGATGGAATGGGATCTGAAGTGTCTAGTAGGTGCCGTAAAAAGGACTTTTGATCCTGGTCAGGCCGACTGGCACTCGAATTTCTAATTGGCGAATTATGCTTACTTTCCCTTTGGCCATGAAAGTTTGGGTTTGTATGAGGAGAAAGTACTTCCGCTGGTAGCTTCTGACTACTTGCGTATTCTAGCCTTTTTGTAATCGGGCTCGAGGAGGAGGATCCCGACTCATTAGCTACAGAGCCGGATCCCAGTAATGAATTAATAGTATAGGAAATAGCCTTTGACACAGTTTGCTGTTGCAAATACTGCTGTTCTTGAAGATCACTTGAAGCGTTGGGATGCCTCGGGGACAAGTGCTCATCAGATATCCTGGCATTTCTTCCTCCCTGAGAGAAACGGTCTACAAGCTCGGCCGTATAACCTGGTTTAAGCGTACTACCACCACTTGAGTTTGTTCCAGGTGAAACTGTTTTGGCACCAAAATGAGGACTACGATTACTTCGCTTATGAGTACTGAGTTCCACTCCTCCCACACCACCTTTTCTACTCTTTGACAAATCAACCATATTGTCTACACCACCTAGTGAAGGGGGAGGATGACCAAGGGACTTTGTCGTTTTCGTGGGAGTATGTCTCTTATAAAAGTCACTATTTAAGCCTGGAATATTTAGTATAGTCCTTCCTGGGTCGTGGGCACGATTTGGTGATTTCTTTTTTGGACGGATGCTATTTGACTCCTTTCCCTCCATCTCGTTAAATAGTCTTTTCTTAGGGGTTACAGCATGATTTCTCACTGAACTACACTTTCTCCCTGGGTCACTCACATCCCCGTTCGTTTTCGATGACTTTGTTTCCCTATAGAGTTTACTTTGGGCTTCTGCAACTTTCTCCAAATGTTCCACCATTTTATGGAGAGACAGTTTTCTCTTATTCACAGCTTTGGTGGAGTGTGTGGGTTCAGTTAACTTTCTCTTGGGGGGAGTGACATCATCATCATCGTCGTTGTCATTGTCTCCCTCGTCATTGGAATTCTGTTTGCTGTCATTATTATTATTATTTACACTAATACTACTGTCCGTAAGTACACGAGATTGTTCATCACAGCAACACTGGACACTGTTTTTAAGTTTTAGGAATATATCGGTCCCCCGATAAGGATAAGGCCATCTTTTTCTTTTGTGATCCTGAGAGTAAGACAACTCTTTCAGTTTACCACGTAGTTTAAGGACACAAGGAGCTGGTTTATAGTAGAATTGAAGGCAGGTTGAGACTCCTCTTTGAGGCACTGCTTGTTTCCAATTACTCTCACGAGCACGTGGGGAGGATAGCATTGAACAAGCATCATCCGAAACTGGAGGAAAAAAGAGAAAGTTAAATCATGCCATCATGATCTTATCATGTATTATCATAATTATGCATAATTGCATGATAAATGAATATTTATTTACGGCTGTGAGAAGTAGAACTTTCCACGCGATGATTGTGTGTGAGAGATGAGGGACTGGCAAATGAGGAAGGCGTGGAGTGACAAGGAATGGTTGCTTCTTTCACTGTATGAATCAGGGTTGGAAAGACGGTTTTACTCCGGATCTGTACCCATTTCGTCCTTTCTCCATCACCTCCATGATGAGTTAGCTCCAGACACAAAACTCCATCTAAAATAGGAGAAAGTAGCAAAATATTATTACCATTTTACGCTTTCACCTTCATTTCTAGAAATGCGGCTTTCCAACTAACCTTTAAAAAATTTTAGCCTCCCACCAGCCTTCCCCAATTTGGAGGGCTCGCTACTCCCCTCTATATCATTTGGCGGAGTTAGAATCCCATTCACTGGAGGGGTTGATCTAGGAGTTGGCACTAAAGTTGCAGGTGATGAGTTCACACTTCGTTCATTATCCGCAGTTTTTGGTGAGACATCATTCGCAGAGTCGGATTCACTGCAGTCCTTATTCTTGCTAAAATCTAAAATCTGCTTTGACAACGGGCTTGGTGGACTGGGACTCCCACAGGACCCAGATACTGGAGTGTCGGCCGCATCACTCATACTGGGACTGGACATTGTTTGCATTGACTTGGCCGAAGCCGAGAAGACAAAGTTACTGTTCGTTTCTTAAACTTATCAGGTTATGCATTTCATTTGCATTGTTTGTAAATCAAGGTTGTGTAGAATCACAATTAAAAACTTAAAGATACTTTAAAAAAATGGAATTCTCTAGTTAAATTCTTGCAAAGCACGTGTGTTTATCTCAACGGTTGCTTTGCTAGGTTTGCATTGCATTGGTTTGCATTCTTGGTCCCATTTTTGTAGAATTATTTTTTACAACAGCAAATCAACCATCATTGCGATCCCTATGGATGGAATTTTTGATCCACCCATCTTCCTCTACCTACAAAAAAGGAAAACAATGGAAAAATATTAACATGACATTAACACGAGTTGATTGCATTGATTACATGGACCACCAACGCCAACTACTATATCAAAAATCATTGCTTTTGATTACTCTTAATGCTCACTATCGCACATCACACTCATGTCACGCCACAATGTGAATGAACCGTTCGTTTATTCATCAGACATTCAACTTGCATGGTAATTATTGTTTAAAACTAAACAAGGAATTTTACAATACAAAATATCTCATTTGTAAAATTCCTTTTCGTACATTCGTACATTCCTCCACAGCAAAAAAAAGTTCAGGTACAGCTTCTTACTAAATTTTTTCTCCTAATTATATTGTTTCAATTTTTTCTTTGTTGCAATTTGCATGTCAAAAAACTCTACCCAAACCAAATGTCAGATACATTTTAGCATTGTGTACTGTTCATAAACCTTAGATATTAAATGTGAACAGGATAACAGCAAACGTGAGTGAAACTAATTGTTATTTACTACAAGTTGCATTACAAGACTGTTATCGATCCTAACATATTGCTACACTAGTTATAGTAGAGTTAGTACATGCTTAGCTATAGGTTCGGTTCAATCAATGATTCATCCTTTGTTAAGTATAAAAAATGGGTGCTAGTGTTCTAGATAAAAGTATCAATGACTGACAATTTTGCTGATTTGCTTGCAAATTAACTTTAACGTTCGCGAGCAAGTCAAAATCAGAGCATTTTAAGGATTTTTTTCCGTTAAATAAGTAAGTACATACCCCATAACTCCCTAATATTGAAGAATTTGAGAAGCCTCTCGGAGAACAAATCGTGAAGAGATCCGTTTTGAATGTATCATCATCACTTTCTTCAACATCCTGACATGACAGAATCCTGTTGTCGTTGTGTCACCACCACCACATCCACATATGCTGACATTCGCAAAACTCCACTTTTTTTTGGACTTTCACATCACAGTTTGCAATTTACATAACATTAAGGACATTTTTCCTCCACACGCGAGATTACATTGTCAAGTCATTCATTTCGATATTTTTTTGCATTGACCAACTTAATCAAATCACGCTGCTTTCCATAATATATTCCTTTGATAAGGTGCAAATGATTTTACATTTTTATCCACATTGCACTGGTGCTCCTTGTTGGTCATTGGTGTAATCAATCAATCATGCATATGTGGTGGTGTCTTATCTTGATCCATCCCAATGACGATGCTGATACCTCCACAGAACAGCCGTAAATAAACTCTTTTCCATGTACATACAAAAAAATCACCATATTTTGACAAAAAACCCATTCACTCCTTTCAATTTCACTTAATAATTTAGCTCCAAAATGTCCATACAAAAATCCGAAAGAAACACACCTTAGCCCAAAAACTCTGCTACTGAGGGAAAAATCTGCTCTAATATGTCAGAGGAAAGTATGCCTCCTTCGGCCACATTTACTTTCTTCCCGTGAAATTCCCACTTGAGATATTTTTGCAGTGAAAAGGACCAACAGATTTTTTTTCATGACTCTCTTGCACTTCTCTCACTCACACAAAAAAAATTATCTCTTACATGATGATCATTATATTATACATACATATCTGTTTAGGAGTCCTAATAGTAATGAAACCAATTGCAATTGCATAGTATCATCTCATCATCTCCCAGCATATAAATAACATGCAGAACAATTCCTACGAAAAGAGCTCAATGGAGATCAAGAGAGGAGAAGACTACTTTTCAATTCAGGAATGACGGGCGACCAGCAACTAAAGTAATTGTGCACAGTGCTGAGTTACTCTTTCTAGTTTACTAGCACTATTACTACTTCTCTCAGAGGAGATACATATAAGCATGTAAGTATGGGCTGTGATGAACTTTTTTTTCTCTTGTTCAAGTCATATTTTACATGCCCTCAGCTTTATAGAGTAAAATATGTTATATTGTCCTAAAGTAGTCTTCTCTCTCAATATGTGCACGCATAAGAGCCTCAAAGCCTTATATATTCGTTGTGATTGTGTAAAAAAAAAGCTGCTCCTTTGCTGCTGCTTGGTGGTAATCTCTGTAATAGCTTCATGTGTACGTAATGGGCTGCAGTTTGGTTTCCTGAAAGAATGGTTTGGCCATACTCTCATTCTTCCCATCAGTCAGTCAGGAGGCAACAGCATAAGCACAAAAATCCAAGTAGGCTCCCTATCCCTGGGTAATAAAGTGTGTAGTAAAATGGATGGATGGATGAGCATATTTGGACCTATGCTACCATCATCATCAGAATCTCTCATGATGTAAAAGACAAACCTAAACGGGAACTGCTCAACACCCAGTCATAAGAGCTGCAGACAGTCACCGCATAACCAATACCATGATCAACAATATCTAGTCAAAGAGCAAAAACTATCATCATGTCTTCTTCGAGTTCACTTTTCAGATCATCCATCCTCAGAATGAAGCGAAACCAGTAGACGCTTATAATCAATTTTTTATATGAATGATGGAAACAATGAGCCTATCGGTTAGCTATACAGTATTATGACATTTTACAGAGCAACAGCTATTTTACTACAAGAAAAAACAGAGATCTGACTAAACTAATATCACATTTTTTTCTCTCCCTCCTTTGCATGGATTCTCCAAATATCCTTATTTTCTTGATCTCGTGAGAGTGCATTGGTTTGTAGTTAGTGGTATGAGGATTTGAGAATGCGGTACGACGGCGGTGGTGGTGGCAGCCAGCTTTCGTATGAATTGTCTTGTAGATTTGATGCATCATAAAACAAGATCTCACTCATTCCCTTCCCACACCCCACACACCTCTTTTTCGTCTTCGTCTCCCTCACTACTTTGTTCCTTTTTGGATCTTCTTGTGATGTGGGTTGGAGTTGGATTGGATTCCACGCTGAATTCTACGAAGTGAAGAGAATTCATGAATCCTTCCTTGTAATTAAAACAAGAGCAGCGTGATGCTATATACTCAACTTTGCAACTTGCCCTTTTAGTATAAAAAGGTGGATGGGAGTTGGGATTATAATGTCCTCCCTCACGCATACGATATCATACCTAGTCCATGTACAAATACTCCCAAACTATTCAAATCTATCCATACATATTATTTCGGCAGGGAATGACGCAATTTTTTTTTTCAAATGACGCGTTTTACTTTTATTCTCAAAGTTGTATTGTACTCAAAGAAATAAATACAAATATGGCTAAAACTTACATCCACCTCCAGTTTACAGTCGTGCACAAGTCATTTTATCCTTTTTACTATTCATACTACATTTTCACTAGGCATCATAGCATCAGGCTGGCTAACCTACGTGAAAAAAATTTCACGAGCTCGCCATTCATAATCATTCCATTTCAATGAGGGTAATGGGACTCGTCTCGAGATTCATTTATATAACATGACAAAACAACGCTAAAAAATTACCCAACAAAATGTCAACACCCCAACCCTCCCAAAATCCAATATAATTTCCCTCTTAATAGATTTCCCACCGTAGCTCGCTTCAGCCCATTCCTGTAATTTTATTCGATATCTGGCTGGATACATTAAAACTCATGAACTCTCTAGACTGAAGGAGGGGAACGGCTGGCCTGCTACGCTGGAGGAGAGAAGGGAAAAAACAACACCATTATTTCTCGACGACGCGTGAAGCGCATTTCCCATTTGAAGCCACAAGGCACAAGCCATTCAACCAGCTTTCATTTACAGGTATATAGACATGTTTAGCATGGTGATTAAAATGAATTCTTATAAAAGATCCGAGAGTGGTTCTTATGCTCTCTGAGAAATATATATTATATGGAATGAGCCTAATAATAGTCAACAAAAAGTACATAAAAAGCCAAAAGCATAAGGAATTAGGAGGACGATGATCATGATCGGCAGGAACAACAGTATGACACACACCAAACAACGCCACACATAGGAGGGCAGATGATAGAATGGTCATAACAATAAAAACTGGGAACGAGCCACTGGTGTGAGACACCAAGAGTGTGCCGTACATTTCCTTTCAACTTTTTTTTTTCTATTAGGGACAACCTTTTAAGCCATAACATGAAGCGGTAGATAAGTTCCATCGCATGCCATCTTAAATAAAACACACAAGTACCCCTTCAGGCATCTGTACAGCATCAAGTCAGATGCCATCATGCCACGTACTACTACACATAATACCATATTTTTTTCCTTCATTTCAACGCTTCTTCTTCTCCTATAATATGGTTTGGTTGTTTTGGCCGTATAATAATAAATGGAAGAAAAAGGAAGCCTTGTTAACACAAGAACAAAACCCAATAAAAAATAAGCAACAAGACGATACGCGATGGCCATGCAATGGTTCCTATTTTTTCCATAACCTGAGAGTCACAGGCTGAAGCTAACTACTTCACTTACTACTGTTTAGCCATAATGGAAAAAGACGATGGGCAGAAGGTAGGGAGCTTGCACACAGCATGCACTATTACTTTCTGAGCGTCTTGAGCGCAAAAAAAAAATAATGCACCGTAAATGTGGAATTAGTGTCCGTGGGAAATTACTGCAAATTTTAATCGTAGACTGGGATTTTATTCGGGAAAGGATATTTAGTAGTATTCAAGTAGTGAGGAATCATGGAATGGAAGCACCCCAATTGCAAAGTTTAAGCAATGGGCATCAAATGTTATTGTTTCTTTGTTTAAAATTTAACTTTGAAATTTTCTAACACGTCTGGTGATATTGTTAGCCTTTAAATTATTATAACCTGTATATAGAAATTTTGATTTCATAGTTCTGTTCCCCACACGTTTCATGATAAGAAGTTATTCGAATACTGGGGAATTATGCAACTTTTTGTATGAAACATACAAATGGAATATTTATTCAAGACCGGGACACTATTTTAGATTTTGCGGTATATCATCCTGATATCACCATCATCAACCTATTCTCAAATTGAACAATGAAATATCTCATATCAGACTGCCTTCTAACAGAGTAAAAATCTCATCTCCCCTTTTGCCTTAAGCCCCGTCAAGTAAAAATGTACTTTACAGATCTGGCTGAAGCTGTCTTTTTGAACTTCTTCTTTTCCTTGCATATCATCTTAAGACTGACTTCAGAGCTGATTTCAGCCCCCTCCCCGAAAGGAAAGAAAAAATCATGATAAAAGTCCCATACAATATCCAGCAGCCGATGCATAAGATGAGATAACAAAAAAAGTTACCATATTGAAATATATTTACAAGTACATAAATGAAAAACAAAAGCTCCATCACATCGTCTTGAAAAAAAAAGATTTCTTTCTAAATATGAAAGCCCCTTATTAGCGTCCCTCTCTTCTTCCTGTGAACAAAATTCCTTCTGTATTTGTCAGAGAAGGTCTACGTACCTTAAAAAAAATGTTTACAAAAGTATGCGTTCCTTATGCACCCTGTCTTCCGATGATAAGAGAGAGGATGAGGATGCCGCCAACAATAAGCTCAGCCTACACCATTTCGTAATAATAAAATAAATATGTACATGCAGAGTAGACATTAAATGTAATGTTATATGAAATGAAAGCCCAGCCATATAAAGACGATCTGATTGACCAGAATGCAGTAGGAAATATGAGGCGATGCGATATCAAGTTTAAAAGTAAAATGCTCAATTTGAAATGTTGAATATGCACCAGCACCATATTATCATAAGCACTGGGTCCATACCCATTCCATCACCTATCTATTAAATGTAGTGTAAGTGGAAATGATTTTTTTCCCTTCATTCCGAAAAAAAATTATGAATTGTGGCATAGATTTTTTTTTTGCGTGGCACTCCTTTTCACTGACTACTACCCAAATATCTGTAGCATTAAAAAAGCGTGAGGTGATGCTATAACTTTTTTTGAAAGAAGCTATTGCATTGCTTGCTGACAACAAACAACGCATTAAAAACATGATACAAATCCAAATAAAAAACTAAGAAACACGTTTGGACGATGAACGTCTTAAGCTGCATTTACAAGAGGAAAATAAACGTTTAGAAGC
>JAQGAH010001465.1:0-14127 GCA_034696885.1 Lepidocyrtus paradoxus
TCTTTGAGTGGAAGAGCAGGGGTAGAAATGGAGATAAATTTTGGTAGCGTTTGTTGCATTTGCCTTTCCTTAATTATAATGTGCACGTATTTGTCGCTGGTTGCATCCCCAAACAATCATCATTTCACGTAACATGAGCTCTCTTTATGCCGCGTAATAATAACTTCTTTTTTTCTTGTGGCCTCGCCAAATTTCATAAAGGCTATATGCTTATCGATACATCCATAAATTTGCACTAATTTGTCCTTTCGCTTTCAGCTTTCCCTTGAAAAAAAAACAGGAGTAATTTTCCTGCTTGAGCTGCGCCGGTCGTTCGTGAGTTGAAGGAAGGAAGATTACTCGCCAACTTGGGCGAGCAGTGGATGCCATCGCCAAGGCATGACTATGACTTTGGGCGTTCACCGTAAGTTCATTGTTAGAGTTCAGCTAGCTAGCCCTTTGCCTAAATAGGCTTGTTATGACCAACCACGTTGGTCTAACGTCATTGTTTGTGCTCTTGCCTAAAACAGATCCCATATCTCCCTAGTCATTGTCTTTTTGCTAGCCACAAACGAGATGAATCCGCTTAAAAAACGTCTTGGCCTACTCAGTTTTTAAAAATGCAATCATGAAAACCGGTTAGTGGAAAACTGGTGGATTTCTCTGAGCATTTCACATGCATAGATGGGAAGTGCATCAGTCATAGATAGGGATGGGATTTCCTCTTACGGTTCAAGATCATGTTTGGGACTTGAGGCTCCTCTGCTCACTAATTGCATCAAGAGGAAAATGAAAGGACTTTTCTTGCCACATTAACAAATATGTGCATTTATCGAAATATATAGTTCTCTGTAGCAAGTTCTAGGTCGATTTTTTTGCTTTCGATTTCATTCAGGTGGGCACATTCGCACCCCTATTTGTGGTTAAAACATTGTAATAGAGAAAAAATTGTTATTTGTACTTGAATGTGAATCCAAGCCTGTTTTTTATAATTTATTCTGGTGAGAATTTTAAGCAATGTAATAATTTTTTTATTTAACCATTAATTTTAAAATTCAAGAATAGCTTGTTTCTAAATTTACCAATAAGTTGCAAAAAAATTATTACATATGTTATAAAAGGGAATGGAGAGATAAGAGGAAACGGAACTAGTCAATTTCGCTCAACAAGTTACATATTTCACAGTACGCACCTGCCTAACTATACACATGTACCTATGAAGATATGAACACATCTTAATAGTCTTATACAAGATAAGCAAGCATAAGATAAGATGATCTCTGAAAATAGAAAGTTGTTTTTTCTCTGAACTGAAACTTAAAACGGCAACAGCTATGTTACTCATCTGCATGCAAACATCAATAAATGCAAATGAATGCATAACAGGATAACCAACAAGAGGATAATGTCACATTTTTTGCGAATGACGGTACTTATTTAACTTGCAAACAAATAACATTCACCCACCCACCTTCCTACTAATAAAATACAGCTATATGTAGTAGCTACATACATAAATAGTACCTTATCATCAACACTTATCATGGACAATGAATAAAAAACGTTTAAAAATGCAAGGTTCCTCATATAATGCCAATTTGCCTGATAACAATGACACGCACATTGTTTACAGCTTAACGAAGAAAAAAATATGAGGGAAACAGCCCTGCGTTTTTGATAAGCCTAACCATCAGCGTGAATACTGATGGAGATGACGATATGATGAGGATTGACGATGGAGGTGACAATGGAGGAAGTACAAGGAAGTAAGAAAAAAATGAAAATGTGAAAGCGCCAGTTCCCCATTTCAGTAATGAAATGAGGAATGGACAAAGCAAACGGCTAATGACATTCGAAGCCTTTTTTTATTCTCTGTTCACACGATAGACATCCTCTAAAAAAAGTACCGATCGCATAATCGCTGACGAGGTCTCGAGACAGTAATTAAATGGTGGTGGGGGAGACATTAAATGGCTTACATAATGATAAAGGAAATGAGCGTTTTCGCGAAACCAAATAGCTTTTGCATTCGCTGATTCTCATCGTGGAAATAGAGAAGTTGGCAACAATGAAAATACAGTATTAGGCATGTTATCAGTATTATGATTATGAGGTTGGCCGGTTAGGAGGATTATGAAATCCTTTTCAAGTTGGCTAAACTAATTGAGGTATGAAAAATGGAATGTATATAGCTTAGTGGGATGAATGGATGGAAATAAAGGCTAAATTTAGCACGACATTGTTATTATTGTCATCAACTCATCAGTCATCATCATCCATGTTGGAGGACTTTTCTAAGTTTTTGTCAAGTCATTTCACAGGATTGTCCTCAGAGGGGAGCAATATGGATATGGTTCCTTCCGTCGTAAATTAAAAGTATGCCGTAATATTGATGGTGTGAAACTGTTTATGAGAATGATGTGTGTGGCTCAGAAGGAATTTCTCACACGAAGAAATTGACTGAAAGAATGAAAGACGTTTGGTTCTTTTCTATTATGGTATGTACATGTTCAAGTCATTAGCACTTTGTCAGTTAAGTCAGTTTTTATGTTGGAAGATGATGGAGGGAATATAAGCTTGTCTATGTGCAATGTAAAAAGAGGGACAGGGTAAATTGACAAAAATTAGCATTATAAACAATGACGTTTCTATATTTCTGTCACCTCTCACCACAAACAACATTTATCCGGCTGTCTCATCGTCAGTTCATGATTCATGATGGAGTATATGGAGGGACATGTCCTCTAGTAAAAATTCACTTTAACTGCGTCCGTCGTTGTATAATTTGGATGTAGAAAGTTGTCATAAATTACTGAAGGAGCAAAGTGAAATGGGAAATGGTTTCGATTTCAATAAAAAAGTCATTCCAAAGCGTAGTCAATCTCATTCACAGCCTTTTCTGTATTATTCTGATTATCTCACAGGACATTTATTTTTCTTTTTGCTGAATGAAATGAAAATTTGTAAGTTTGGCATGTACGGGGAATCTTCACGGTTGGAGGCTGCGAGAAATAAATGAGTTATGTGTTTTCAAATCCATTTTTTTATTACGTATGCCCATGTCTTAATAATGATGATGTGCTATTGTATCATCAAAAAATTACGCACTCCCCTATTATTAGCTCTATAGGTATTCATTTTCACATTAGAAATGGATGATGATTGATGATATATGGGGCTACGAAGATTTTTCGACGGATTTCATTCCATCCATCTGTAAAATTGATGGGAAAAGTGACGAGGATTTCGAGTGGAGGTTACTCTCGATTTCACAAAACGAAAAGAAGCAGGCCATAGGGAAATCATTGAGATAAAAAGTAACAATGTATTTTATAAACACTACGTTATTTTTATTGCCGACCATTTATTCATTTTCGTTTCAATAATAATTATTATTATTCCATTAACATGTTTTTCTTTCCATTTCATCGTTTTTCCTCTCCATTTTTGAAAACAAAAGTGCCTACGAATGAATGAATATGAATGTACCTAAAATACACAGTTGGCTGATAAGCTATTAGATATAACTGCCACTTTTGTAAGATAACAAAGGTTACATCTTTTTCATCATCAAAGTCTACTCTAATTACAGTTACAGATGTGCCCGAGCAGTTTGTTTTGTTGCTGTTTTTTATGAGTTGAGCTAGGTTGTAAAAATAACTGCTCAGCTTTAACTGTTACAATTAGCAGAAAGCATAAAATAAGCAGGATATTTTTTTGCTTCTGTTCAGCCCATCTTCATTATCGTCTTCATACAAGCATTAAACCTTTTGTCCCTTCCCATTTGAATCCCACTCTCTCAAACTCCCACAGCATGTTTTGTATAATCCCAGTTTAAAATTTAACTGCTCGATGAATGGTTTTGCTCAAGAGTTTTAGAAAATGAAGAGTCTTCAGCAAAACTCCCTTTAACTGCTAATTTTAAAAGTATCTAACAATGAGAAAAGCTTCTTTAGGTATTGAGGATTTGAAGCTGGTTGGGATGCGATCATTGTTAGCTTTTACAATACTGACCTACTTGCCAACCTCGCTGATTTCAAGTGCACCAGTCCATTCCCCATCGCAGCGCATCATTTCGTCTCCTTTTTATTAGCAGCCATCCATGTGTGATGAAGAAGAATGCTCAAGAGTCCTAATTCAATTTACTATATTTAAGCTTTAGGATATGATGATGATGAAAAAAAGTTTGATAAAAAATGTATTTTTTATGGTTTCTCATCTAAATAAGCATAAAATGTCAGGTTTGGCTGTGGCTTGCTTTTGGTCTTTAAAATATTTTATTTTCCCAGAACAGAGCTATTTCTAATCTGATATGTTGGCCAATGTGGGGTGGGCTTTATGCTTCACTGAGTTTAAAAAAAAGTCTCATCTTAATTTGTTTTAATTATGATTTGTACATAAAAAATGGCACAAGACGTGCAGTAAGACAACGTTCTCATTTCACCCACAAGCCATCTATATTATAGGTTTTGTGTTCCCATCATTTCCCCTAATGAATGAAACCTGATATAAGGATAAAAAAGACAGATTTCAAGGAAGTTAAGAACTGAACAAAGGGGATTTAATTTTGAATCTAAAATCCTATTTAAAGCCTCATGCGGTGCTTCATTCCATCTAGTTGTAGCCATCATCATGAATTTTATTTGCTTTTTTGCTAGTTCTGCTGAGATTTTTTGCACATATTTCTAATATTTTTTCAACATAAAGACGAAACAGTTTTTAGGTTCCTTCTTCCTCGTCCCACACGTTTTACGATCGAAATCGCAACCTCATCAGAATATCCTTATAAGAAAAGGAAAATTGGCCTTAAGATAGACAAGCTAAGATAAGATAGGTACACTCTTATCTAAAATGAGTTCTCATTAGCTTAAATATTAGTTAAATTGGAGGATTCAACATATTACTAGATGGGGATAAGTCAAGGTGGCTGCTTATACTATGTCATAGGTGAGGTTGATTTTTTCTTGAAAAAAAGAATCCTCTGCAGAAAGGGATATGTATGGCTGGGTTTGAGGAAACACGTGTGGCACTCGCCACAAATTCTCGATCTAAATTACATTACGAGAAGATGTTCAATGGCCACAAAACTTTAGGGCTTATCGTCACAGTCACAATGTGACTTTCAAATTTCAATCAACCGACATCCCTTATTCTTTTCCTCATAATAGGGGTGAGAGGAACTAAGACAATTGATATAAATATTAGGAAGTCTTCCTTTTGTCTTTTTCTTTCAAACTTTATGCTTGGGAGTGACCATCCTCGATATCGAAGAAGAATTTTACTAATATCATCATAAGCTTATCAGTGCTTGAAAAGTACAGGACAGGATTATGACGTTGACATGAGATTCGGCTTGCATGCATCTTTTTAACTCGATTTCTACTCCTATCAACTTCAACCACGTTTTATTCATCGTTGGAATAATTAATGTCTCATCATTAGCATTTGCAACATGCTGTGCCTTTGTAACTGCGCCAGAAGAGAACGTGTATTATTTTATGCACTATTCTCAGAGGTAACAATGGTCAGCGGTGCAGTGCAACGTGAAATGAGAAGGGATGGTTGGGGGATATCTAAAATGCAAACATCAACAATAGACTGATATCCTCACGCTCACGCAGTACAACTGAATGCTTATCATGATGATGCTGACGATGAGATGACCAATACGTACGACTACGTTGAAGGGTTGGCTGAACTGAAAAAAAAAACGCTTTTCACTTTGCAGTTGAGTTGTAAGTTAAGTTAAATCGAATCAGTGTAAGTGCCTTGCCGCAGTGCAAGGTGTTATCATATAAGCCAAGCTCAAAGGCTAATGTGGGGATTGGATTATCATCCCTTCACAAAATGTCTTATCATATCAATATAAGCAAATGCTCTTAGAATTAGTTATGTTGAAAAAAATGTATTTTCTTCAATTTGATTGCAATTCTGAGTTGTAACCTGATTGTTTGATTGTGCTTTCTTGTAGCCACGTACGCTTGACGCTGATGGAGGAATCTCATCAAAACAGAACAAATATTGCTAGAGTTCTTGAAGGAGTCACTGACTCAATCTATAATGGCTATACTTATGCTGTATGCGCTGTAGTGAAAACGTATTGGAGGAACTCTAAACTTAAATATTTTTTTGCACGAGGAGGAATTGATATTGCGAATGGGAGCCCTTCTTCCTCCCTCCCTTCATTGAAAAGTAATCAGGATTGAGTGATGAGATAGGCAGTGTCGCTTACGTCGTGTGCAAAAAAAAGACTCAAATTGAATTGTTGACACTTTCACATACTCGCACATTGGGATACACACGTCCTTTGCGAATTGTGCAAAGTAAATTTTGCAATTTATGACTTTTGTCAGTTAGGCTGAATGTGAGGAAGAGAGTGAGCGTTTGAGCGAGGGTGAGTCAGTTGGCCGAAGATCTTGGTCAAAGGAAGACGGAAAATAAGAGGAAGGGAGAGACAAAGACAAACCAACTGAATAAATATCCTACATACACATATTTTAAAACAGACAATGCAAATATCTGTAAACCAATACATTACTGACATGTTACAACGTGGACGCTGAAATACGCTTCGAGTTACAAAAGTGGAAAATACGATGATTGACTGAAAGAATTTTTCTGGACGACCGGAACTTTTAATTTATTGCAAAATACAAGACAAACCGTAATGCAAAGACAAGGACGACTGGTTTTTATATGACAGTGGAACAAATACAAATACAAACACTGGACAATGCAAATACTGAACAAGACTGAGGAATTCAAAAATTTTGAACTATAAGGTAGACATGTGACAAGGGACGTTGACTTTTCTTCGAATTTACTAAAACCAAATGACTGGACTGGAAGTAGCTAAGGTGGAATGAGCGGAGACATGTTGAGACATGACCATTTTTGAAAGGAGTGAACCAAATATTACAAGTGAGCTGACATTCTGACAAGTGCCAATAGACCAACCTGCCAAAACTTAACTAACGAAGTGAACATTGACGGATTCTGGAAAAAATTGACAAGTTCTTAAAAGACGTGAATGGACAATACCAAAATAGAATGTGACAAAGTTAATCTATTTATTACAAACTAGACTTATTGGGACTATTTTAACTTACTTTTGAGCTGAAATTAACTCGACAAGCCCAAAGAACTTTTTTTATATCTCATGTTGCCCCATTTTGGACATGGACATACTAACAGTGAGACCTGTGCCTTATACAAAACTGAACTAAACTGTAAAAATTTGACCTTAAACATAGCAAAACGTGACTAATTCGTAATTACTGAGACAGTTAACTATTACAAGACAAAATACGGATATTATACCCACGCGACATTGGACTGGATAATTTGATTTGACTCGTAAATACGCTGTGACGATAGACAAATTAAGCACCTGTTATGTGACATATTGGCTGAGTTACGCTGACCCAGACTCTTAACTCTGACATAGACTTAATTGATAACGTGACACACTCTGTCTTCTTTACGAGCTGCGTGCCAATGAGTGACAAAGACGAATACTTCCTAACTCGATAGGACAGAAGGTATTTAAATACAGTAAACTAACTTTATTTGCTCAATGAGGACGAAATGACGGCATGAGCTTTAGTAACTTAGTTCAAGTGACAGTTGATTGACATAATTACAACTTCAAGCTACTCACTCGATTACCTAACGAACTTAACCGCAACGCTCCCCACAACTTGCCAAACTATAGACCTAACCTAAACGGATTTACTCAACAAAACAAACGTCAACTTTACATAACTGACCAACAAAGAACGTTGACGATTGTTGAAACAAATCGGACAAAGTTGGACAGACGGACGGAAAGTGACATAAGAAATTGGACAGTTCAAGTTAGTGAATAAAAATGGAGGCGTAAATTTTAAAGGTGAATTATTAAAATCCAATTTTATGTCCTAAATCATCTGTAATGTTATCCGTAATCTGTAATTCCCAAAGTTATATAATTAATACTTCACAGATTGGAAGGAGATAATTTAATTACCCATCTCACCCGATGGACCTGTTCCCTGAACGCTTTCATTTCTAAAGCCAATTCAATCAGTATACTTATACCGTGTCCTTGTGGCTCAGTCCAAGATTGAAAAATGCAGTCCATTTCCTTGCACAGGAAACGTCATTCCCTTCATTTGTACGCAGGTAACTCAGAATACTTTTGTAATTGCAACTGATTCATATAAATAACTGCTCGATATAAGTCTTAAATGACTGATCAAGTTGTCCAAACCCCGAATTAGCAACAATGGGAGGAAGCATTCAATTGTCATCATGTAATATAATAGGTCACAAAATTTTCTCTCATCACATAAATTATGTACAATCTGTAATTTGAAAGATAAGTGGATTGAGTTGTTCTCAACTATGCCTTACGCAACGTTCAATTTTGATCGGAAATGGAGAATAATTTCGAATCGGAAGTATCATGTAGATTTTTGAGGAAAAAAATGCTTGCCATAATAACCAATTGTACAGTCAATCAATAAACATACCTATAATTATCCCCAGATGTAACATGTCGCATATGTAAGAACAGAACACGTGAGAACTTTCCAATTACATGACTAACATGACATATACGACAAGACGCAGCACGCCGCTGCTGCTCTGTCTCTTTGACAAAGAACATGAAGTGAGCTATTATATTGAAATGTGAAATGGTACTTCCGGAACAATGACCCTATCGCGATCACATTATCCTCATGGGAGATGGCAGATAAGTGGCGACAATTTTTTTTAAGGGATTTGTTTAAACTTTAAAATCCTTTTTAACAGTATTGTTGGGAACGATATGGCTCTGCGCCTCAGTAAGCTCGGAAGAGGGCAGCCGCGTAGCCCGTAAACTATCTAGTCCCGTCGATGGTCAGGAATTAGTGGATGGATCCCAACTCTCAAATGAGGACCTCCACAGCCTCCTCTCCATTTTAGAGGCGAGGCAAAGGGCTCAAGAGGAGGTCACCACTCCAAGGGCTTATCCTTCTATTCACCCTGAGCTTATACGAAATCACCAGAGTCCCTCGACAAGTCCCTCCCCAAGTCCATCCTCGACGACAACAAAGACGACGACGACGACGGGGAAGCCTCCACTTTCTCGAGTGACGAGAAGAGTTTACAGGAGACTTCGTCGAAAGCCGACAACGCAGCCTCTGGCAAGCACCTCCTCGACAACGGCCAGGGAGGAAACTGTAGGCTCTGCTGGTAGAATGCTGCCACAAACCGGACCGGGGGAGTTGCTCAATCAGCTTAGCCTCCTTAATGGTATTCTTGTAGCACTGAATTCAACATCTGAGCCTTCAACAGCACCCTCACCAGATTCACCCACACCAAATGCACCAACAGTCACAGTCATCGATAACAATGCAAGCAAAGATAATGCAACTTCGATTCATGATATTTTAGCAATACTGGCGGGAGCCAAGTCAGAGGCTTCTTCCAAGTCGGAAGTTGTCGTGCCCCCTCCCCAACCCTCATCATCCCCTAACCAGGTGGATGACAATACTGCTAATGCCTTGGCCCTCCTAAATTTATTTTCTGGGGGGAGTAATAATGAAAACAAGGATGGAGCGGGGGCTAGCGCCTCCACTGCCAATTTACTCAATTTGATGAGCCAGTCCCAGTCCCAGCAGCAACAGCAGGCGCCATCATCTTCCGTTTCGGATGCAGAGGCAACTGCAGCCCTGACAAAGCTCTTGCTCCAAGGTTCCGGCCAATCTGGTCAGTCAATGCAAGGCAACTCAATTCAACAGACGAACGCAGAGCAATCAGCGAATCAGCTTACCAGTCTATTAGGACTATTGGGGACACTGGGAGCAGCGGCAGGTGGAGGTCTCCAGCCCCAGTCCAGTGCGGGCAATATAAATAATCTATTTAACCTCGGCGGTGACCAACAAACTGCTCAGGCGCAACAGGCAAATAACCTGGCAAACTTGTTTGGAGGATCTCAGCAGCAGCAACAACAACAGCAGCAACAAAACTTGCTCAATCTCTTTGGAGGTAATAGCCAAGCTAATCAAGGCTTCAACTTGGCCAGCTTGCTGGTTCCCCAAGCTGGAGGAAACTCTATTCCTGGACTGGGTCTTCTATCGACCATGTCCAGTCTCGGCTCCTCCATATTCTCTACCGTCTCCAATTTATTCGGTAGTAATAATCAGGGAGGAAAGCCGAGGGTCCGCGGTAAGGGTAAGGATGAATTTTGCTCGTATTTCAAGCACATGCACCACATCACACACAAACATGCACACATTTTGTATACAATTTAAATGGAAAATGTTAACATTTCTTAACAAAAAAATACACATTTTTACATCATTTAATTGTATACGAGCAGAATGCACCTTTTGCACTTATCATGTTGTATATTATTTTTTATCTTATTGCAATTCTCATACGATAAAGGAAAATATTCTATCTGGGGTAACGCGCGACTCTTGTAAATTTTCAGGTGTGGACACTCGACTCGGTCTTGGCTATCGAATGGGAAATGTTGGTGATGCCCAGATAGTATGGGACATTGGCCCCCAATTGTTCACAGATCCTTTGAGGAATGAGCTTCGACCCTACACCAAAAAGAGGGAGAGTGGAGCTCCATTAGCATCCTCCCCCTATTTGGCCCCAGCGGTGGAGAAGGAAGTCCAGCAGACTGAGGCGAAGCGAAGAATGGTCCAATCCGCAATTCATGACCATTACAGGAATGACTATAATCAATTCTCTGGGGTGTATCCCCAAAAGTATAGGAGGTCAAATAGTCACTTTGATTACCCTCCGCTGAGCACGAGCAGCCCTTATTATTACTCCACAACGACATCCTCAACACCTGCCCCTTCGTCCTCCTTCTTCTCCTCAGGATTCTCCCTTCCTTTCGCCGACCACTTGAAAGGATTCTGGTCGGGTTTGACGAGTGGAGTGGTTGAGACAACAGAGGAACCTACTCCAAACTATCACTATAGCTTTGATCAAGTCCGTGATGACTTTAGTAACAATTTGATCAAGAGGTCTTCACCCGACTATGGAAATTACGAGGGTCGGGCTTACCATCAGCGAAAGAGACAGGATGACTATGACACAGAGGACCCAGACCCAGATCACAGCACACTCACGGATTACGAGAGGATGCTGCTCCAATATGGAAAGGACATTGGGGTTGGAGGGATGGCCGATACTAGGAACGGTGTGGTTGAAGATCCCCGCACAAGCGAATCCAGCATTTTTGATAGATGGTTCAAAAAGTCATCTCCATCCCCACCACCCAAAACTGATCAATCATATCGTCGGGATGTTCGCCCCTCCAGTCAGAGGACAGAATGGGGACCGGGCTCGGCGACCAGCGGAAGCAATGAATACCCTGTTGTTCGGAAGCCACCAAAGAAGACCAGCTCATATGCTCGTGATGGAAGTTTTAAGCAGAGGAATGACCACTCGCGCAGGAATAAGAATAGGAGTCCCAGACCCCAGCAGAGAAGAAGTCATAATCCATTCCGGAACTGGTTCTCTGCCTTTAAGCCAACCAGTCATTATCACGATCATCATCACCACCAGGGACAAAGACCAAGGTCATCATCCTCTCAGTACTCCCATTATGATGGCTTTGGAAGGAGACACTACAAACGGCCTGGTGGAGCAAATCCAAAGCTTCAGCATTTTACCAATATGAACAAGGACCTGATGATGGCAGACGCAAATCTTGATGATTTTGTGGCGTCTGCTGGAGCGGAAAGCCTTCCTGGCGCTTATGATCAACCAATGGCTTATAATTACGCTAGTGAGTACGCAGACGCTCCTCGAACTCCACCACCAAGAAGACTGAGACCTTCGGACATGACAACCCGGGGGTATGGAGGAAATAGGGCATCGCTAAGCCAAAGAGATCGAATTGTAGAGCCAGCTCTGTTGTATGACCACCTTGAAGTAAAGGATGACTATAAACCACCTTCAGAATCCAATGAAAGTTTCCATCAAAGGAATAAAGTCGTGGTGAATGCCAAACTTAAAGAGATTGAAAAACAAAATATACTTGGGACGACGTCCCCGAAATCAGGAATGGTCTCCAAGGCCCCAGTATCCCTGAGCAAGCTTCAAATTCAGCGAATGCGGCTTAACAAGCTTAGGGCAAATGGTACTGGAGAAGGTGGTAAGCACAAGATTGTCGTCAAAGTGAAGGGGAAGGGCGGTCCCGGACAGTATAAATCAAGTCCCGTTCCTTTAGAAAAATCACACGATGAAGACCATTCGGAATCGACTACAGCGCTTCCTTCAGTTCTGAGTACGATCAGCAGTATGTTCAGCGGAAGCTCAAAGCCGAAGCTGATCAAAAGCTTTATTCAGAACGCCACATCCTTCTTGCCTTCCATTCGCATTTTGCCCCGTAAGAAGAAGAAGGATCAGAAGACGAAATTCACTCTCGTAAATGGGAAGCCAGCCGTTCTCGCTCCTCCAATAGAAGAAGATCAAGACCAAGAGGCAGAAGGGGATGAACTCCCTCCTGTGGTTCACTTAGGGGAAGACATGTCATTTGGAGATCTCCAGTCAGTATTCAGCGCTTCAGCAAACTCAACGAAGAAACGTCGGTTCCGAATCCGAGTCAAAGAGAGCATCCTAAAAGGAGAGACAGCATCCGAAAAGAAGGATGAATCTGACAAGGAACGAAAGGACAGCGATTCTGAAGAAGACGAGGAAGACGCCAAGGATATCTTTGTGGATATCGAAAGCGGTGAGGTCAGCGTCCTCAAACCCGTTGCAAGCCTGGTCTCCTTCGCCCCCAAGCAAGAGGAGGCCTCCAAGGAGGAGGATGTCGACTACTACGAAGATGACGATGGAGACGGCGTCCCCGACATGGACATGAAGAGGAAGGAGCATATCTTTGACGCGATCCAAAAACAACTCGTCCGAAACTTTGAGAAGCTAAAAAAGGCGGAAGCGAAAGCAGAAGCTAAGAAGAGGAGAAAAGAGGAACTCGCCAAGCAAGGCATGGACGAAAGCATGGATCAAGTGATGACAATCTTTGAAGATGCTCAGAACGCAGGTCAAGATCGTTCCCCACCAACGCCAATGTTCGCAGGGGGCTTACCTCTGTAAAAGTAAATAAAATGCAAAAAAAAAACTGCAAAAAGCTTGCCATTTTCGAAAACAAATGTCAGAACTTTGCAAGCTTTTTACACAAATCCTAGTCCACATTTACATGCAAGATTTTCATGTAATGCCTCAATCATCAATGTAAAGCTGAGCCATTCAAAAAATGGAGAAAATTTTGAGACTTTTTTTATAGAAGAAGAAATTGGTACAGAATTAATTAGTATTTTTTTAGTATAACTGTTCTTAATTTATTTAACCATTACCTACAGTAATTGATAGATTATGACATTTATCTATTTGTAAAGCGGTCACTTTTGATAATGAGATGACAATGAGGGGATAAGACAATCAGTTATTGTTTCTGCTCTAATATGTCATCCATCATTCAAAGGGTTTGATCACCTTCTATTTATATTTATCAAGATAATTACATCACGCTTTTTTCTATGTATGTATGTGCTGAAGTGTTCGGAGAGCTGCGTCGTATGTTCAGCCAAGGCTGGCCTTCGGTATGTTATTGGGAACGTGATTGAGAAAGGTTGGAAATAAAAATTCATTCTTAAAAAAGTTATTGCAATTTAAGTTTCTGTTTTGCAATCATTGCGAATTTTATGTACAATGTAGTTAACTATCTCTTTTATGTCGAGTTAAAAGCAAATGGTTAAGCAAATAGTTAAAATGTAGATTTAGAGTAATTTATTTTTGTATTGCTTTAACAGTCAGTAAATGTATATTTGTGCGTGTTTTTATTGTAAATAGTGTATTGACTTTGTTATCTAATGGAGGATGCTAAATTATTTATTTATTAACGATGATAATAATGCTATTTCCGAGAATATTCGAATCGAAAAGTAATAAAAAATGGGAGTGGAAATGCAATTATATGTGTATGTTCATGTTATGAAATGTGGCTATAAAATTTGCAATTTGTTGTTTTGCAATGTTTATGTCCATATGCATATATGCCAATACAAAATTCAGGCTCTTATTCCATATCCAGTTAAAGTCTGGAGTTGGAGGTTGCGGTGAGCATAAGTTGGCTTCATTGTTCCGGAGGTG